>JAQFZG010000050.1:0-61054 GCA_034695465.1 Entomobrya nicoleti
TTGTGATCTACGTCAAAAGTTACCCTAGAAAACCTATTTTTCGACGTCCAACTTGAGAGACATTTTTTTTAGTTCCCATGTTAGTCAAAATGCTGATTTCCACTAATCTTATGTTGGAAACCAAACGGCTATTGTGCATGGTCAACAACAGGAACTTTTTTCCGCTCCAGTCCCCATTTCAAATATATTTCCATTTGGATACAAATTCTCATAAATTTTCAACTAATCTTTCATTTCTAAAACGCTATTGGATTTATCAGTGCCTATTACTAACTCTCTCGTTTATATTTGGACTATACCGGGCAAAAACTGAAAGCAAATCAAATTTCGATCAAATAACTGTAATGTTTTTTCACTGTTTTGGAGTATTTTACACGGCTACCGTATATTTTCAAAAATTGCAAGCCAAAAATTTCATTCAGTTTTTAAACCAGATGTTATTCTTCGAGAAGAGTAATACCATATCAACAAATTTGACAGAACAGCAATATTGGAACAACAACAAACCAAATCATTTTGTCACCTGGGTAACCAGAATCGGCACAGTGTCACTATATTCACATACGATCTTGTATTCCATAGCATGTACCTATGATCCTACAGTGCCCTGGAGCCTAATGCCCAATTCTTGAATAAACCAATATTGTGACAGTTTAGAAATGACCGCAATCGGCAAAATATCTAGCAGACTTTTCCTATTTATCTATTCATACATTACAATGAAGTTAATGGTTTACCTAGCAGCCTTGATTCATTTACTAACTATCCTAATTCCAACATTTTGTATTTTTGCTTGCCTCATATCCGTACATCGAAAGCTTGAACAAGTCAAATTGAAAAGCGAATTTTTGGAAAGTTTGCAAATGTATCGACAAGTGCAACTACTGTGTGGAATGTATAATAAAATTCATAGAAGCTTTCTAATGCATGGTATAATATGTTCTGCAACGTGCTGCTTTAGTGTTCCGGGTTTTGTGGTTGCAACACGTTTCCATGAATTGGATTTAACTGCGACTATTATATTTAGTAATGCTACGGGCGTGGCTGTATGTTTAATTATAGGGTGCTTTTATTTTGCTGCACAGTTTAATGATATTTGTCATACGGTATGTGTAAGCTTTAAACGAAAAGCTGTGATATACAATAAAAGAAATGAGGCAAAATGGATGAGAAAATATATTAGATCCTTGTATCCGTTAGGAATTCAATTTGGGCAAAACTATTTTGATAGGTTAACTCAAATTGTGTTTTTAGGATTTTCGGTGGATATTCTTATTCAGCTTATTTTGTTGGATCAATAAAAACATAAACCGAGGTTTGAAATGATATTTTAATGACCTTGAAACTTTTCGGTTAATCATTGTAGGAAATATTGTAGAAGGAATGCTGTAATTAACATTATTTATAATGACACATTTAAAACGTTCAAAAATTGTCAATACCTTTTTGTACAATTTGTAAGTGAGCCAGAATTGCACAATTTTTTATAAGTTACGTTTATACAGTCATAATTTTTGATTGTTATAATCTGCATATAGTTAAAAATAAGTGATACCCTTAGTTGATGAAATTCGACCTTTGCATTTACTTTTCACTATTTAAACACCTTCCGAACGTGAAATTTAAATCTAAAACATTAAAACCTGTAACATTCTGGGTATATATAAAAGTAGAATAAAATTCGTTTTATAGTGAATTGGGTAGCCGCCTGTCTGTCCAGATATAATTATGTTCCGTTATTCTGTATTGCACGTGCATAGCTTCACTGTGCACATCTCATGTTATATATTAGTCCGCATGGCCGTATGATCTCTCATTCCTACTCTGCGATCAATAAAGTCAAGTCAAAAGCTAAAAGTAGCTCCCGTCTTCTGTCCAAGTTAGTCAAGTCATTGTCCATCTTAACTCATCACAGTCATAAGAACCTGCATATCTTACACTGATAATGATGATGATCATCATGAAAATACATGAGAGCAGTGCTGTGGTAGGTACACAGCCACTGTTTTCATGTAATGTTTTCGCAGATGCGTCTGCGTATACGTACAACAGCAACAAAGTACCATTGGGAGATATGAGTGCGCTTCTCTGCTTGCTAGGCCAAACAGAGAATGCGCGCTGAGGTTTGAGCTGAGCCAGATATGTTTTTGTGCTGTTCAACAAGTAGTATTTCTGTATTCTCCAGTTTTATCTGTTGTGTTCAAATTTGTGTAAGTATAGTAGTGCAAATAAATAGGCGAATAATTTGTGTAAGTGTAGGTGTAATTTAAAATAAATTGCAATTAAAAGTTATAGTTAAATCATCACATGCACATGCGTATTTCATAGAGTTTATATGTTAAAAGTTTAATTAAACCAGTATAATTTTCTTAACCATTAAAAGGAAAAATGGGTGAAAATTGCTTTTTTGAGATTCTTGATATTTCACGTAATGCGTGCTTTACTCAGATTAAATACGCATATACAATCAAATCTGAACGATATCATCCAGACAGACATCCTGGGAATGAAAGATTTGTAATGATTTTATATTTATTTACATGACTTAAAATACACGTTGCAATGTTTGTGGACAAGTTTTAAATGTGTATGTTTTAGTATACTCAAATTTCTCAAGCGTACTTAAACATGAGTGAACCCACGATTCGGAAAAAAAATTAAAGCTGTAACACCTGGACCAGAAAAAAATGACCTCCGAAAAAATTTCAAAAACCGTCATGCATTAAGATTTTTTTAAGATTAAGGCAACAGCAAGAAAAATTGCATAGGATTGAGAAGAACATGGGCACCAAATTAAAGTGAATCGTGTGTCGGCTGACATTAGGCAGGCTGACACGGAAATGGAGTGTGCTATTGATGCTGCTTTTAGGGTCAAAGAGCAAACATACATCTGGCTCTCTGATCTGACCCAATTTTTTTTAAATTTAAATGATCCAGAAGAATTATTTAAATATATTTTTCTGAAAAAAAGATCCAAGTAGTTTGGAAGTATTATGGACATGGAAAGATCAGATTAAAGTCCAAAAAGCACAAAAGATGAATGCTCAAATAAATACTATTATAAAGCACGTGAAGTCGAAAGAGGTAACTTTCAAGATTTATTTTCGGAGGCAAAAACTTTGCTCCTGCAAACTGCCAATGATCAAATTTACTCTTGTTTTGTAGGGCTTAGATCCCTTAATTGCAAACATAATAAAGGGAATAGGATGCTAGAAAGCGTAATTAATAAGCAGTCAATTTTTCTTGATGCACTTGATTGATGCCCAGAAACTACGAAAGCGAGCACATGTAGCATGCAGGGATATCAAAAAGAAAGTTAAACTACTTGAAGAGAAAATTAAAGAATTCAAAGATTTGGGCATGACACTCAACGATAAAATTATACAAACTGTACAAAAAGCTTATTTATCATGTGAAGCTAGACTAGAGACTGTGCTGTAGAGAAACTGAAACTGAAGAAAAAGAAAAATTAGTCCTACAGTTAGAAACCCTTCTAACAGCTTAGGGTGAAAACGCGACCCATTTTGCTGAGCCCATTAAGGCTGCAGGTTTTGTAAAAATAAAAAGGGGAAAAAGAACTCCGTGTGCAGTTTGTGGTAAGTAGAACATTGCCTGACTTGAATTTAATTTTAATCTGTATTTTATTAAAGCAGAACATTTTTTATTAATTTATCAGGAAAAAAATACCTTGGGCAACAATTAATTTCACATCAACGCAAGCATGCGAATGTGTTCGCAGAGGAGACAAGGGGAGATGATTTGGATGAGGAAATGGGGGGCACTGGTGAAGGCGCTGAAGGGGTTGAAGGAAACGACAACATTAATATGCACAGAGTGCCACCGAAGGCACCGTTAGAGACAGACAGTGGTGTTAAACCACTTTCAAAATGAAGGGTTCGCAAATGAGACAAGAGGAGATGATTTGACTTTGACTATGACTTTTTTTCTTAAAATGAGTAATTTGTCACTTGGAACAATATCAGATTTTTTTCCTTTCAAAAACATAGAACACTCCTCTTCTACGTCATCTCCTTCCAGAATGATATTAATAGGATAGATATCCATCCCATTTTGAACATAATCAACGGGTAAATAAAATGACTGTAGAAGTTCATACATTATTCGCAAGCTTTCAGAGTTATTGCATTTTTTGAATCAGGGTCACTTTCATCGACATATCCATCGAAGTACGCGTGAAGCACTGATATACGTGCAAGCTGTAAATTCACAATATTCTCTATAAATTCGTTCGTCTGTCAATTAGACAATGCTTTTTTGTGGACTATAGAAAAACACCTCGTAAGTAAGGAATCTTTTTTTGTCCAAACTCTTTCCAAAAAGCGCTCGTATTTTCTTTTTGAAATGAATTCACAATGTCGTTTGTGGCAATTATCTTCTTGAGTTGTCTTTTTAGCAATTTTTGTAATCCTGGATCGGTGACGCCGTTTCTTATATTACAAATCTCCTCAAAAACGATACTATTAATTTGTATAATGTCATTTTTTATACAAGTTTAAAACTTTGCACTTCTGTAAACAATTGGATGACGAAATATTTGGCCTGTTGCTCTTTTATGAAAGCTGGAGACGACTGAGTAGATGATTATAAAACGTACTTTATTGTCGTTTTCAAAATGAGTTTTATTAAATGAACTCATTATTATACTGCTAAGGGATCCCGTGTGTACGATGCCATATGAAATAAATGCAATATTTCCCACATGGTTTGCTACCGGAGGAGTAATTGTTGTAGTGGTAACTGGAGTTGTTCCATTTGTAGGGGTTGAGTTTTGTCCATGAGAAGCCCCACCCAAGAGTTTCAGCCAGTCCAGTTTGGGTTTTTGTAGCTCAAAATTTCTTGGAGCACGAGCACATGCTTTCATGAGCCCTTCTCTGGATAATTGAATTGCTGATTTACCAAGTGTCACGGCTGGTTTCGCCCAAAAATAAAACAAACATATGAAAATTCAGAATTAAAAATAGTATATGCATTAGTAGTGATTGCCAGATGTGTAATGCAAAATGTTTAAAATTAAGATGATTTACTTTTTTTTAATCTTTTACACTGGAAAGTCTTCTCCAGCAACGTTGCAGGTTCCGGGATAAAATCCGTTAAATATGACTCCTCACAATATTCCCTTGATTTGGTAATCACATAAGTACACCATTTCGTTGCACATGTTTCACAACCCCAGGCAACAACACATGGCTTTCACATGTGAATGCCTAGAAGAAGGACCAATAAAATAATTTTCATTTTGACGGTGGTGTGGTGTGTTGCTTGACATAGGAGAACCAAATCGCAACGGAAACTTAGTTCACATCAATATTTCTAACTTTCCATCCAGAAAAATTCTCCATTCCTTTTTTATGACTTAGCTTTTTGTGAGAATGAGATTTTTACGACGTCCCATGGTAATAATGAAAAGGATTAAGTCGGATGATATCCTGTTAGAAGCTTTAAAATATTGTGCATTCAAACAAATTGGTCATTCTTTGAATGTACTGCTTGTGAAATGTAACTCCGGACTTGTGTTGAAAATGATGAGCCACTAGTTGCGCCACCTGTGATTACCATGGTAGCATCTGCCTAGCTCTGGTATTGTTACCATTTCTGTACCCCTGATAAGTGCGTTTGCAGTATTTGAATACCACACTTATAACAAGGGTACAGGTAACAATGGTAATAATAGCCAGAGCTGAGTACAGCAACAAAAACGTCAAGTAGTCAGGTGCTGGAATTAAGAGAAAAACATTTTAAAAATACATTCATACATGCATACATACATACATCCATCAAACTTTCACTTAAATGCAAGGTAATAACATAATATATTACCTGTTCAATTTGTGAGGACGTCAAATGCCGAATCCGCATTGTCAGCTGGCTTGAAATCCTTCACTGGCACAACTGGGCACAAGTCACCCGCTCCTTCACCCCTATTCAGCCACTGAAATTAAAAAAACACATACATTGCATAAAACACACATTAACACACAGAAACACACTTAAATACACATAAACATACTTAAAAAATAAATTTTCCCCTCCAAATTCTCCCCCAAAACACACCTTCCATCATCCTTCTCGTCCACCGCCACCCACGCACACACATCTTCCCCAAGACAACTGTTGCAGAAATTAAAGTCACACTGAAAAACAAAAAAATTAAGTGAACAGATCCATGGCTATAGAAATGGTAAAAAATTCATTGTGTGGTACAGACTTAAAATTTTGGTTAACGGTTGCCCTCATCCAGGGTAGCCTCTGGGTAAATTTTTTTGACCCTGACCCCAACACTTTGGGGGCTGGGGGCAGACAAAGTTGCAACAATGGTAATCCATCATTTATTGTTCGATTTCGGTAACCAAGGTACCAAAATGTTCGCCAGAAAATTCTCCAGGTTAATAAAAAAAAAATTCGAAATTCGAATTTTTAACGAAGTTACAGGACTTAAAACATACTTTGACAAAAATTTCCACAAAAAATAACCGTTCCAAGATTTAAAGTCCTGTAACTTCGTTAAAAATTCGAATTTCGAAAAAAAAATTATTAACCCGGAGAATTTTCTGGCGAACATTTTGGTACCTTGGTTACCGAAATCGAACAATAAATGACAGAGCTAAGTGACAAATAGTGTTACTATGTTGCAACTTTGTTTGCCCTCAAAGGGTTGGGGTCAGGGTCAAAAAAATTTACCCAGAGGCTACCCTTGATGAGGGCAACCATTGATCAAAATTTCAAGTATGTACCACATAATGAATTTTGGCACCATTTCAATAGCCATGGATCTGCATAAGTGTGACTTTCCTGTAACATAGATAAATACATATTTGCATACATGCATGCAAAATTTAATTTTAAAAAACAAAGTAAATCTTACCATCCCGAGTCCATCCGATTTGGTCCAGTGATGTAGGTATAAAGAGATCATATAACACATGGCATACTTTTGCTAGATGAGAATTTTCCACATTATACATTATACATACATAACATTATATTACCACGTAATTTCATGCTTGATGATTATCATCTTGTCAGCACAACAGCAGCAAAGCTATTCACTTTGTTGCTGTTGTATGTATACGCAGACGCATCAGCGAAAAGATTACATGAAAACAGTGGCTGTGTACCTACCACAGCACTGTTTTCATATATTTTCATGATAATCATCATCTCCACACCCGTAAATGGAGTTAAAATTTAACTCCGTAAAAAATAAATAGTGTAATTAATTCACTATAAAATGAATATTATTCTACTTTTACATATACTTACATGTTTCTTTAAACGATAAATTACATAAACTACGTGACAAGATACAATTTTAAAATGAACTTTTGAAATGTTAATTTTACCATAAATTCACGAAATAAGAATATACCGAAGAACAATTTAAAATTTTTAAAAATAGTTCAAATGAAATTATTATCCAAATAGCAGCTAAAGAAAGTATTTAAGCTTTTGTCTATTTCGTAGTTAATGTCTAAAAGCTTTTTAAAGCTAAAAATTTTTCAACGGAGGTAACGTTATTGATCACTAGTCTAAATGTAAGAAAGGTGGTTACAAAATAATGGCGTAAAATCAATCAAATTATGTATACTTCGATGCTTGCGTGTATTTTTTTGTCAATAGGAGATAATCAGTACACCGCTGGCTTTCATTTGTGCAATCTCGGTACACAGTGTAATTGGAAAATGAAATTTACAACTTAAAAGCTTGCCTTCGCTTACATTTTGTGGTTGTATTAGCTTAGTAATTCGAGGGATATTGTTGACGAATTTAAAACATTTCTTTTTGGGCAATAAGCAATTTAAATGTTCACTTTACTGTTGCATAAAAGGTTTTATACCATATAGCATTAGAAAATAAGGTGAACTAAGGTTTTCAAAAGTATATAATAAGTGAAGTGATAATTCTTCTTAAACGGAAATTATTTTTGCACAAGATAAAATAAACACAATACGCAATGTATGTTTTATTTTCAAAATTAACATGTCAATAATATGATAGTGTTTGGTTTTTAAAAATTAGGTAAATTTTCTAAAACATCTTACTAGGGAACTAAAAAATGTCTCTCGCAAACCAGCAAGTGAATAGTCAATTCTGGGTCATTTTTACTGTGAAAATTACGAATCTGGAATCCTTTTTGTGTAAAATTATTAAACAAATTTACTACAAGCATTTAAATTTCTTCAAAATCAATCCAAACTTGGCTCCTGGCGCCATGTTGCTCACATACTTGTTTTTATCGGTCACAAGTGACCATAGTACAACAAAAGATACAAAAGGAACAATTTCTGACAAATAAACCAACGAACGGAACGTTGTATTGCCCATTAATGCAACCTGACCTTGTAATGTACAAAATTAAATATCGCCTTAGTAAATGTGCATGTTAGTTTCTTTACACAAAAATGTTTCCAGAATCGTAATCCACGAGTAAAAATGACCCAGAATTGACTATTCACTTGCTGGTTTGTGAGAGACACTTTTTTTAGTTCCCGTGTTCAGGTTTGTGCCGTTCACTCGCTCGTTGGCCGTTGGTCGTCAAAATGCATAGTGGGGGTACCCATAGGGTTATGTATGCAAAATACATTAACAGGTACCCCCACTATGCATTTTTTTGCCAACGGAGCGAGTGAACGGCACAAGCCTGCCCGTGTTAGTATGTAAATTGGTTTGGTAGTGGTAGTTCATGGTTAGTGTAAATGTCTTAATTTAACGATTCTTAGCAATACAAGCTTATCATATTGGCAAATAGGTAGACCATGTTTAAAAGGTAAATTCCGTTTTTATGGTACTCCTGAACTATAAGTAGCTTGTATTTTTAAGGAAAGACTTCTGTCTTACTTGAGGCGATTTTAAGCTCGGCGTTATAGTTCGGACCGATTTTTTAAACTTCGGAAACATGCATTTGCGGTTTTATCGAATGTTTAATGCTTTTGTAGATAAAGACTAAATACACAGGAATTAGAATATTGTTTGTTAAATAGGTAAAGAATTATATAATATGTTTACACGAATTTGTTTTATTTGTACCCAAGATATGTGAAATAAGTCGTATCTACCGATATTTATTATTGTTACTACTTATCATTTGTAATCGTTTATTATAAAAGCTTCTTTTATCTTCATAAAGTTTCAAATTTATTAGATATACGCATTTGTTTACTATAGTCATATAAATTTGAAAGTAATAAACCACTCACTGAAGAATTGTTTTCTAATTTTATGCACAGAATTTGTTGGAAAAACTAAATTAAAACTTTATAGCTGCTAGATTTCATGCTGTTTTTTCAATTATATAGCTTTTGCATTTTTTTATGGACAGAGAAGATTATTTTAGAGAAGGAAAGTCAATGATGAAAAATAATTTTAATTTTATTTGGCAAGTTATAAAATATTCTCGTGTTTCACTTTGGTGCTTCATTTGCATCCATACAGCTTAGGAATACATAAAGCTTCCCTTTCCAGTATTTCAATTCGTATTTGTATTAAACTTTCTAAAGTCTCACCTACTCTTCAATTCTTGTAGGAGACCATTGCGAATATTTGAAACATCGAATAAACTCGATTGCATTTTTTGACTGCACCTTTTCGCAATACATCAGAAATATAATGTAACCAGTGGAGTTGTTATGTGTTTTCAGTTGTCAACAATATAGCTTTTAATTAGTTAATTAATAATTAACTTCATCCAAAATGGGATTTCCTGTTTTGTACTTCAGAGATTCCGGCTTTAACAAGTATTGCATGTGTAAAAAAATGCTTGAATTTACTTTAAAAAGGAGAGAAAAAATACAAGTTCAAGCAGAAAAAGCATCATGTAATATGCATTGGGAAAAATAACACAAATGCAGTTGTGTTTAAAAAAAAGTTTTAATCTGAACAATGTTACCAATGTAACATTTTTACAAGTAAATCATCATCACTCTTCAGTTCTTTTATGTGCTACAATATCGTCTTCGCTTTATAAATTAACGAAGTCATACCGCACAATATATTAACGTTGTTTACAATGCAATTAAGCATTAATGTAAAGAATGTAATTTATATGGATATCATTTCTTCTGTCTGTTCAAGTTATGGGGTAAGTTTACAATTTACTGTAAAAGTTGTTTGTTTAATTTCGAATGCAATATTTTATACTAAAGATCAGTATTGTATTTCAATTAGAATCTCATCGTGTTTCGCTAGCTAGCATTCTGCAATTTCCAATAGCTAGCTAGTATTTCCAAGTACTCAATACAGTAAGCATAAGCCACAAGCTCATCTCCATCCCAATCTGAAGTACAAAATACGCTGAGTAAATTCGTTCTTACAGAAAACGAATAGGGCATTGTAAAATTGCACTAATGGCGAATTTATTTATCTTTGCAGGACATTTAATATGCACATACATATTTACATGAATGTATACTTGCATAACACCAGCAATAACCATAAATTAACTAGGTAAACCTTTTTACTAATCGTGTTTTTCGAATACTTGGACATGACCTGTGAAGAAAACCAACCTTAATTACTCAACGTAGCTGCAAATAAATTTGCGAAATCATTTGCATGAAATTTAAGAAAGAACTTAAATTTTTACTGTAAATTTTTAAATTATTTACAAACATTTTTTTTAATTAGCTGGTGACAACCAAGGACACAAATATAATATAATATGTGCGTATTTAGCATGCATGAATGCCAATGCCAGTGTCTGTGAAAATGCTATGTAGACAGAAAGCAAGCAAGTGAAGTGTGAAAATTGGATCTGTATTTTTACTCGCTTTGGTTTTTTATTACAAGCAGACTGGAACTGGGCTAAGTCGTTTGTGTTGTATTGACTTCACAGATGACTTGTTGTACGGTATACCCTATCCTCTTGCATTTCACCACTCGTTTGCTTCGTTTTTCTTGACTGTTCTTCACCTTGACTTGGTTTATTTTTGAGTGCGTTTGTTATGCATTTGTGCATACTGCATACAACGTGCGAAATACGCAAAGACGCGTACCTAAATGCAACTCAATGCAGTACAGGGCAGTGATCACGCAATTCTCATGGTGCCCCAACGGTCCTACACAATGCAGGTTTTGAACTTTTAAGACATTGGTTATCTTTATATCTTGTCTTTTACCCTGCTGTATTGTTGGAGTAACGAGTTTATAAAAGTATAAAACGGTATTTATAATTAAATATCTTATAGTAAAATGCTAGTAAATAAAATGCTTAACATATCATATTTTCAGAGAAAATTGTCCAATAATTGACAACGACCACGCAAATTATTAAAATGTCCCAACTCATCATTAAGCAGCACAGTTAAGTACTAATTTTCGTTTTTTAGCAAACTTTAAACTTAAAATGCTAACTCAGCTATGCCATAAATGTGATTATTTGAATATGCCAAGCTTTATTACATTTTTAGGACGCTTTGTGTATATACCTACACATTAACCATGTTTTGTCCTGCTGTTTTATCATGAGCCCATTTTATATGTACACACTTCACACTATTCCTTACTCTACTTTCAGAACTAACCAAGGCTGTTGTTTTTACCAATCTTAGTGAGCGGAGCTGAGCAAAACAAGAACAGAGTCGCCTTTGTTTCTGAGCTGTCTGCACGTTGAACAATACGGAGATTGTGTCTCCAGTTTTATGACACGACAAGTCGTAAAACTTTCCTGAGCTACTGACTCCATCGTAAAGATATGAGTAATATGTGAAGGCTTTAGAAACCACGCATATCTCCCCTTTTCTTTTGCACATGCATCCAAATCACCAAACAAAAATAATCATCTATATTTCGGTCTTACAGCGTAATAGTTATACCAAAATGAATACATACATAACCATACGTAATATGAAATTTATGCATGTTTGTACATGTCACAAAAAGACAGCACCCAAAAATCATCAGAACGATTCCATTGAGGCTTCTCCTTTGCATCTTCTTCAGCTTATTATTTGCACTAATCTCTGCATTCCTTTTATTCACTTGCATCACACCCGCTTACTTGTTGCCATTGCATAAATTTACACAATGTAATGATAGAATACACATTTAAGTTTGCCGTTATCCGGATTCAATTTTTAAACTGCATTTTCATATTTTTTAAATCGAATACTGATATACTTAACATATTCGCCTTATTCTTTTAAATCAAGTTGACGATTTAATATAATTATTAAAATTCCAGATAAAATGCTATAACAAATCTAAAATGGGATAAAATACTACCACACGACTCGACATATAAAGCAAAATGCAAGCAAAAGAATCAATTTTTCATAAAAATAAATGGGCGCTCATTAAAAAATTCCAAGCATGTTTTAGTAAAATTCAGCAGGATAATTTGGTGTTTACTACATTGTTATCATGGCTTTGTTAAACCGGAAATCATAATTTTCCTTCATAAAATTCATGTCTTATGAAATACATGAATACGCTTTTAAAGTTAAGCTGTACTTTTAAAAAGGTAATTCGTGAGTTGAGATTATATCCGTGCATTGATTTGGCTATACATCCAAATACAAATGCTTCTCTAAAGTGATAAATATTTTGTACGGTGTTCATTACAATCAAATTATTTGGAGTTTACGAAAGCTAACGGTAATTGAACGTTGAATGAAATACATTTCTGGTATTTCGTTGAAACATTTGATCGTGGAATTGTGATAGTATAAATGGCAGATTGACAGAAAAGATGAAAGGCGAACAAATTTCAAATTACATACAATTCCACAGTATTCATATATTTAAAACTGACTTTGAATTTATCAATTTTTTGTTGTCTTTATATTTTAAACGTCTATTTATGTAAAAAAAAACTCGTAACTATTTAATTTGCCAAATAAGTGTAAAGTTTACATAAGGGTAAGTCGTGAACTTTCAATTTTGTTATATTGCTACAAAACGGTAAAATTACAAAAACGACATGAAAATATAATTGATTTACATAAGTTTTTGAAATGTTAATATTTATTTACCATAAATTCACGAATAACGAATATATCAAAGTACAAGTTTAATTTTTTTAATGTTCAATTGAAATTATTATCAAGATTGCAATTTTAGAAAGTATTGAAACATTTTTCTATTTCGTAATTAAATTCTATAGGATTTTTTCGAGCCAAAAACCTTCGGGATGTAACGGTATTGACCAGTAGTTTAAATGTAATAAAGGTGGTTATAAAATAATAGCGTAAAAATAAATCAAAGTTTGTATACTTCTACGTTTGTAAGTAATTTTTGTCAACAGGAGATAATGAGCACATCGCTGGTTTTTACTTGTGCAATCTTGGTATACAGTTTAATCGGGAAATAAAATTTACAACTTAAAAGCTTGTCTTGGATTACATCTTGAGTTTGCATTACATATTCGCTTAGTAATTTGGGGGATTTTGTTGACGACCTTATAAAGTTTCTTTCTGGGTCCTAAGCAATTTAAATATTCATTTTACTGTTGACCTAAAAGTATTGTATCATACAGTATTAGACATTAAAATGAATTAAGGTTTTTAAAATTAGACAATAAGTGAAATGAAATATTTCTTCATAGTGCGAAATTATTTTTGCACAAGGTAAAAAGCAAAATATACAATGTTTGTCGTATGATCAAAATTAACGGGTCGTTAAAATGATAGTGTTTGATTTTTTTAATTGGGTAAATTTTCGACGAAATCTTAGTATTTAAATATGTTTGGTAGTGGTAGTTAATGGTAGTGTGAATGTCTTAGTTTAACGTTTCTTAACAATATAAACGTATCATACTGGCAAGTAGGTATACAGTTAAAAAAAATATTTTCCGTTTTTATGGTACTCCTGAACTATAAGTAGCTTCGATTTAAAAAAAGGCTTCTATCTTACTTTAAGAGATTTGAAGGGCGGCGCGACTGACTATTTTATTTCGGAGACATGCATTTGCGGTTTTATTGAATATGTTTAATGCCTACAAATATGAAGAGTAAATACACAGAAATTATAATATTGTTTGTTAAATAGGTAAACAATTATTCGGAATTTCTGTAATAACAATGTATCAATTTATCAATGTTTACACAAATTTGTTTCATTTGTACCCAAATTATGTGAATTAAAACGTATCTACCATTTTTTTGTTATCGTTTATTATAAAAGCTTTTTTTATTTTCCCATAGTTTAAGTTTTACTTAGATGTACTCATGTATATGTATTTACTATAATCAAATAAATGTTGAAGTTATAAGCCTTCTATGTTTATGACAAGCTGTTATGAAATTCTGCTGATATCTACAAATGCACGTGATACAACTTGTTACAGCATTTCTTGACTTCTTTGAAAAGTGTGCACGTCTCCCGTTTCCTTGTGCACAAGTCACAAGCACAACGCTGTCCCAATCTGAAGAACAAAACAGAAAAAATACACTTCTGGATAAGTTCGTTTATACAGAACAAGAAGAGGGCATTGTATAATTGAACTAATGCATAAGAGCTACTTATATATATCCAGAATATATCATGTACGTATGTGCATATGTATATCTATTTATGCATAACAGTAGCCATATAGTCATACGAAACTTTGCGTTGAGGCCATTCCTTTCCTTTTTCATTTTATTCTTAAGCCAAGCTCACAGCTTGTCGCTTGTGCTCTCATCCGTACATTCCTTGTTATTATGTATTACAGACTTATATTTTGCACTAGTGTATCACATCCCAAACACTCGTTGCTAAAAAACTATATTCCAAATTATCGAAATATAATTTGTAATAAATTTAATTTGACTATGTCTTTGTATCTTATCCATTGAGGCAAAAACTGTGCAAAAAAATTATAACTTAAAAATAACTTTCCAGTCAGCCGCATTCAGTTTAAAATTCCAGCACTTATTAACTTTAATGAATTATCTAAACAATTTCAAGTGACTTGAAGATACAATTAAATCAACCAAATCGAGATTAAAATGACTACTCATAAAACCAACCGGGGAGTGGCGGAAGTGACGTCAGCTGATTCTGGAATAGAAAGCGAGAATCCCTTTATTCGAATAGTGCCGACAGAGGTAAACAAGTGTCTTGTATTTAGTTATCATCATTATATAAAAAAAGTCAGTGGTTCAATTTTAAATGTGTGCATATTAAATTGTTTTTTTTGTAAAACTTGCAGGTGTGGAAGATAATTTTTGACTTGCTTAAAAAGAAGTACACGAAAGAAAAGTGTGCAAACACAAACAAAGTTATGGCCGAGCCGAGAAAGGTGTGCAGAAAGTGGCGTAACGTTATAGACGCGCACATCGAATTCCACGCTAAACTAACGTCCAAATTTATAAATACAAAATGTCCCATGAAGCACGTGAGGATTGAAAAGTGTAGTGTATCCAATTTGGCCATTATGCCAATACAACCAAGTGAAATCCCTTTTTCTAATCCACATTTGGTCAAGGAAGTTTGTTTTGGTGAATTTGTGTCCAAGAAAAACTTTTTAATGTTTTCCAACCATTTTGGTAAGATTAAGAGAGTAAAAATCTTACAGGGATACTGGTATAATGGCAGTATTGAGACAACACCAGAAGAAGACGCCATATTGGAGCGGTTCTGGGGTGGGATCGAAAAGATGGATTTAAACATCCCATTCATCGACTTAATGGAGAAGGGATGGGAACGGGAAAGGAATTTGATTAAAATATTGACAAGTGTAAATCTTCAAAAGTTAAAAGATTTCAACATCTCGGCCCACTGGCGTCTAATGTTTACGCATCTACTATTTATTTTTCTTTTAAGACATCCAAAAGTTAAAAATGTGCAAGTTCAATTGGCACCATTTAATGATACCTTCGCTAAGATGCGTTTTCTTAGTGAAGCTAATATTAACAAAGATGTATACAAGAATCCTTCTTTGCAAGTTAGCCTTGAGGATTTAAAGAACATCCAGTTGGAAAATATTAGTATTGGGGGCACGAACGTGAGTCAGGTTGTGAGGGAAACATGGATGCCACTTTTATTAAGTCAAGAAAGCTTAGTCGAATTGAAAATTTCTCACGTTTGTGAATCTTTAGAAGTGAGTCGAGTTGTAAGGGATCCCCTGTCATTTGCCGATTTTCTTCCCTTGTTTCGTTGTAACATGAACACACTCACTTATTTAGAACTACGCATGTTTCACTTCAGTGGAAACGTGGATTTAAACTTATTCCAAAAATTTGGAAAGCTGCAGACATTGAAACTGGAAAAGAAATACGATGGGTTGATATCCAACATTGTCAACATGACCAGTCTACCAAGATCGTTAGAAAAGCTGTCGTTAAATGGCTTTGCGTGGGTGGACATGGACTGGAAACAAATTTGGGATGCTACTACATTTAAGAATTTACGGCACTTGGAACTCAATTGGAGAAATTGGATCATGTTGGGGAAAAAATGTGTAAAAAGTGGAATTGATTTATATTGAGCTCGATCATACATAACTGACTACCACCTTTAAAAAATTTGCTCAGTTGAACTTGTGTTCATATAAACTTGCTTTTCTTTTCAATTACTTTTTAACTTAAATGTCCATTTGAGTTTAAAAAAATTGCACTAATTGTCTTGTAAAATTTAAATAATCAAGAATGCACATACATTTTATAAAACGAGTCAACGTTGTAAAATTCTGGTATTATTCAAATATTTTAATTGTTAGCACAAATTATGTAAGATTAAGTTTGTGCATTCAAATATACCTGATGAACTTTGCAGTTTATACTATTTCAAAATAAAATGGAAAGCTAATCATAATCCTGTAAAAAGTGCATTTTATTGTAAGCTTCCAGAGTAAAATTAAAAACCGATAAATCCAATAATTTAAAAATGCGCATTGTAAAAGCCTTCAACTATTGTATGTTATATGACGTTGTAAATTGTGAAATAATGTGTTTGCTCTAATTCTTATTAAAATTCTTTAAAAAAGGAACTCTGAGCTGCATATTATTTATTTGAAGAGATAAGTCGATTGAATGTGCATACAATTTACAGTGAACTTTATGAGAGACCTGGCCACTACCATTTTGGCATAAATTTCAGGTTCAGGTGCGTTACAATAACGATTTGATACGTTTCGTCAAATAATATGTTGTTTTGGTCATGTGATTGATAATGTTAATATTATGATTAATTTTGCTGAGATTAGTTTATTGACTTGTTAATGCAATGAAATAAAACCTGACTGAATAAATTTTTCTTGATTAGATTTTGCTGTGCACACAAATGTCTTGTAATAAGTTCAAAATAGTTCAACAAGTAACATTGCACGCATGTTTCATCAAAATTATAAACGTTGTAAAATTAATCGAATCAATGTAGGTCTACATATTAATGTATTATTGTGAGCAGTGCGATGGAATATATATTCATTTGGGGCTATTTGAGATTGCGTAGAATTCCAAGTGTGAAATAATCACCACACCCAAAACTGATTTTAAGAAAGATAATTATTTAATTTAATTTATTTTTTCAAACATTTTGACTTGGACTTGTTCTTAAAATTTAAATGAATATAACTAAAAACTTGTTTTTCATGATTAGCGCAAAAGAAAATTAGCATGCATTGCTTACGTACAAAATTAAAATGACTTATTGTAATTAGCTATAACATTAAATTTGCACACTTTCTACAAAATGGTTTTTTAAAGAAGCGACACAATATTTCCTTTCGTTCGTAAAACAACCATCCAAAAAATAAATGAAATAATTTAAAATTTGTATATATTTTTAACTGACTGGTCCTTTACTGACATGTCGCTGATTCTTAGCATAACTATATGAGTCTTTTTATCTTGTATTTCGAACACTTGGACATGACCTAATAAGAAAAATGGAAGCTTATTTATTGCACTTGTCAATTAACTAGAAATTAATTTTTTAAATCATTTCCAAGAAATAAAAAAATATATCTGTAAATTAGTTCATTTTAAAATTATTTACAAACGTTAAAAATATATTTAATGAGCCGGTGACAACGAAATACACAGATGTAATGTAACACGTGCGTATGTAAATATCATGCATGAATGCCAATGCCAGTGTCTGTGAACTGTGAACATGTTATGTAGACTAAAGGCAAGCAAAAGAAGTGTGAGAATTAGATCTGTATTTTTACTCACTTTGGTTTTTTTTATAACAAGCAGACTGGAAAGTGTGCTGAGTTATCATCTTTTGTGGTGTATTGACTTGAATGGTGACTGGTGTACGGTATACTCTATTCTCCTACATTTCACCACTCGTTTCCTTGCCTTTTCTGGGCTAGTCTTCACCTTGACCTTGACTTGTTTTATTTGGGTGCATTTGTGCATATTGCATACAAAGTGCGTAATAAACAAAAGTTCGTACCTGAATGCAACTCAATGCAGTAAAGCAGTGGAGGACAATGACCAGTAACCACGCAATTCTCATAATGCCCCAATAGCTCTTCTCAATGCAAACTTTGCATTTTCAATACATTCGTTATACTTATCTTGTCTTTGACCTGGATGGATAGTTGGAGTAACGAGTTTCTAAAAATTTAAAACGATATTTTTAATTGATTATCTAGTGGATAAATACTGGCAAATCTAATGGTTTAAACTGATCATATGTAAAAAAAGTTTACAGAAAGGCGCAGAAAATAATTGGTATGTTTTTTATTAGCATGGATACATAACATTCCAAATATATTCAAGTATGCATGCGTTACTTCATGCCTTTGCATTTCAAGTGCATCAAATAATTTATTTGGACTTAAAATACATCAAAAATCTCTAAAGCTATATTTGGAAATGACCATGTAATTTCTAAGAATATTCCAACATATTATTAAGGAGCACAGTTTACTTTTAATTTTCGTTCGTGGTTTTTTAAGCAAAACTTTTAACTTAAAAATGCCAACTCAGCTATGTCATAAATGTGATTACTTGAATATACCAAATTTTATTACGTTTTTAGGAAGCTGTGTGCGTATACCCACACATTAACCATTTTTTGTCCGGCTGTACTATCATGAACCCATTATTTACGTTTACATTTCACACTATTCATTACTCTGCTCTCGGAATGAACCAAGGCTGTTGTTTTCACTACTCTCTGTGAGCTGAGCAGAGCAAAACAAGAGCAGAGTCGTCTTTGTTTCTGAGTTATATGTAATGTATGTATGTTGAAAAATCGTAAAAAAAGATCGTGTCTCCAGTTTTATGACACGACAAGTCGTAAAATATTTCGGGGGTACTGGGTTCATCGTCAATATGCCAAAGCTTTAGAAACCATGCATATCTCCCCTTTTATTTTGCACACTTCATCCAAATCTCCAAAATAAAAATTATATTCTACATTTCAGTCATACAGAATAATAGTGCACTATACCAACATGAATACATGCATAACCATGTAAATACGAAATGAATGCAAGTATGTGCATCTACCAAAAAACAGTAGCCAATAACTATAAGAACCATTCCGTTGAGGCTTTTACTTTACATCTTCTTCAAAATAGTGTTCGTTGTTCATACTCATCTCTGCATCTTCGTTTTGGTAAAATACACAAATAAATACGGTACACATGGCCCAGCTCGTCAGATAGGGAATTGTACATATGTATGTATGTTAGTGTATAATTACCATCTTTTGACATTCATTCATGTAAGGTGACTTGTGCTATAGTTGTTCAATATAAATTTTTTAATTGGCTTCTGCTAATTATAATTATATAGTCGGCCATAATTAGGATTTAAGTGGCATTTTTTTAGTAATGGTCTAGTCTACACAGTCCATCTAAGCTTTTCCTTTATTCTCAATATTGCCAGTTGTGAACGTGCCTATATTTTGGGAGAAATTTTACACAAATTGGAACCTCAAGCAAAAATAAAATAAAGAAGGAAAAACAAAGTGTAAAGTAAAGCAGCTTAATCGGAACAAAATATTTTTAAATAGTTTGTTTTGAAAAAGCTTAATGTATTGGGTCAAAAGTAATATAAATTTTGTTTGTTTGAAAAATATTTTTAGGAGTTTCATAAAATGTAAAGCGATAAAGCATATGGACGATTAAATGCGTGGGTGGTCAGTGAGCTTGTTATTGATTGTGGCTGCGTACAAGCTATAAAATTGCTGAAACAAGAGGAATAAATTTGGTTTCTGCTGAAACTGCATCTAAATTTTTGTAAGCAAATAATAAATTTAGAGATAATTGTGGTTGTAGAAGTGCAATGCTTTTTAAATTTCAGAAAATTTGTATCCCTGAAAAAATTGTTTAATTGATTTTACAGCTAAGACAAAAATCCATCTAGGATCTGTACTACGGAATACACAGCATATGTTTCGTTAACGGAAGCTCATCATCAACAGGTATGGTTTCAAATCTTACAGTATTTTTTTG
Source organism: Entomobrya nicoleti (assembly GCA_034695465.1). Taxonomy (NCBI): domain Eukaryota; kingdom Metazoa; phylum Arthropoda; class Collembola; order Entomobryomorpha; family Entomobryidae; genus Entomobrya; species Entomobrya nicoleti. Next base: position 20,354 of record JAQFZG010000050.1, read on the forward strand.
ACATGCTCTACTGATGTATAATGTAACTAACCTAAACAGAGGAAAGTAAGTTTAGGATTAGTTTATTTTAAAATTAAAATATTTTGCCTGTTTGGAAAACAAATTTTAGGAGAAGCATAGGGTGCAGAGCAAATGGATACTGAAGGCATGGGCGGTTGTCAGAGGATTTAGTGTGCATGGATAGAACGCAATACAAATGGTCAGTCTGAAGTGTGTATTGATTTAGATTCGTGTTGGACTAGGTGTTATGCTGCAAACTGGCTGCAATTAAGGTAACAAAATACTAAATTCAAATATGATTTATTGGTTTGTGCTCAGGTGCGTGTGATAATAGACTATCCTAATTATAAATTTCAATGACCAGTCCCAATTTATTCAATTATTTTTCAGGCAGGAAGAATCCAGCTTGAAATGATCAGTCAACAGCAAGCTTTCGATCAACAGCCAAGGTCCTTAGTAACTGGAATGTAAGCAGTGTATAAAAAACTTATTTAAAGATCCAAATAATAAACTGTCCAGGATGTACCAGACAGTTTATTGTAAAAGCCGAAGAAACTTAAAACTAAATTATGTAACAATATGTAGAAATATTGTGTAGGTTTCAAAATGTAGATGGGTGGTTACTTTGATAGCATTTAAACTTTAAATGTCATTGTTATCATTCTTTGAATTTACAGCCCCACTATTCCTAATTAGCCTAGTGGGTAGCTTAGATGCAGATTCCTTACTGATATGTAAAATTTGCTGGGTAGGTTGTTAGGGCGTTTTAAAATAATTGAATTTAGATGTTGGAATCATGGTTATTTTTAAGTTTGCGCTTATTAGTAAGGTTTCTAACAACTGTATTGAATTCAATGATAGACATTTTTAATTGATTTAAAGCTTAATTCACTTGAATATATTTTTCAGAAACTTGAGTTGTTGCTATAATATTTCATGCATGAATCTCGTTTCATTGAGAGATTTTCTGTTGTTGAATTGAGATCGATACCCGATTTGGGAAAGAATGTGTTTTCTAGAATTTGGAGCTCAATTGGTTTTTGCGTACTGAATTATTTAAATGAAGTCAATCAATTATAAAGGGAGACAGATAAATCAATCAGCTATTGATCGTCAACCCGAGTAATGCAATGTTGGACTTTTAAGTTTAAATGTCAAAAAAGTAAAACTCTGAAAAATATAATGCTTCCGTAAAAAAAGTACAAAATGTGTTGTATGTAGTTGAGCTATTGTAGTTTTGCATTTGCAGGACAAGGCAAAGCGATCCAAAGTGATTTCAATCCTAACTTTGAAAACATATCAAAGTAGATAATTGTTTAAGGTTCACTTCCATCAATTCTAAAAACTGTTATGAAACTTTGATCAATTTATGCTGAAATATTGGCATTGTTTTTCAGAAATGTTTTCTAAAAAGTTGAAGCATATTTTGAAACTTTGAATTCATCTGGTTTTTTTAAACAGGATTAAGGGTATAAAGTACATGTATCTTTTATGGTATATATAATATATATACATCTTATTTCGAACTGACAATAATTTAAATGGCAGTTATTTAGTTTTAATTCGAAGTTAGTATTATGATTTTTTTTGAATTTATACTTGACGAAATGTTACTTGAATTCAAGTAACTTTTACAGTTGGTAAAATTTATTGCTAACATGTAGACTTCTTACTTAAATAGAAAGAGAATGATTTATAACCGGTAAATAAAACGTTTTCAAATATTTTAAAGCAGAACTTGGAGTATATCATAGTTGAGGTTTAAAAGATTATGCTTCACTGTAAACTGCATCTAAAAAATAAAGATCTATAAGTGATCAGACAACCCCGTATAAATGTATAAATGAAACAAATAGTGTAATTGCATCACAAAAGTTTGGATATTTATGAGTCGGTAGTTTAGAGCGTAGTTTTGTTCACCGAAGATGATATTCCTTTAATGCAGCTTTGTAATTTAGGATAATAATTAGCAATTTGAAGCTCACGGACAAAATAATAGCATGCCAGTTATTCTGTAAATGGTTTATTCATTACTGACGGAAGGAAATTTAGCAGGAATTGTGAAAATTTTGAATAAAGTTAAGTCAGGATTATCTAGCGATAGTATAACGATCACGAAAGTAGTGCATCTACAGCGCTTATTGTAAGAGTAAAACCGGTTCTACACTTTCACTTAAATATGCACCTGCTAAAATCCTAGAAGCCATTGTCGTTAAATATTGAACAAGAAATTAGCAAGTTATTATTAGGATTGTTTAAGAGTTCGTACGATTTCGGATTTAATAGATCAACTGGTTTTAAACTTTAGCAAATTGTGAAGAAAATATTGTAAGTTCTCTGCAGATTTTTTCTAGACATGATTGTGGTTATTCAAAAAATATTATTAGCTACGATCGGTGAAGAATTTAAAGCTGAACTCGGCTGATTGAAAAGTAAACTAATTTTTGGAAATCAAACTCTCATAAAGTAAATGAGAGTTTATTGGAAATATTTAAAGTTTGAAATAGTGAAATTCAGCAAAAATAGATTTTTTGTTTGTTGCAATGTTATCATAGTTTTGTTGCAGCAGAAATCATAGTTTTCAAGCATAAACTTTTTGTCTTATGAAAACATGAAGAGGCTTTTAAAGTTAAGTTATAATTTTTAAAAGATAAATAATCAGTAGCCTAAATGTAATAAAGGTGGTTATAAAATATTAGCTTAAAAATCAATCAAAGTATGTACACTTCAAAGTTTGTAAGTAATTTTTTTAACAAGAGATAATAAGCACATCGCTTGTTTTCACTTGTGCAATCTTGGAATACAGTGTACTTTGGAAATAAAATTTACAACTTAAAAGCTTGTCTTAGATTACACGTTGTGTTTATATTGCATTTTAGTTTAGTAATTGGAGGGATTTCGTTGACGACCTTAGCGAGTATTTTTCGGTGTCATAAGCAATTTAAAAATTAATTTCACTGTTGGCCTAAAGGTATTATATCATACTGTATTAGCATTAAAATTAATTAAGATTTTTAAAGTTAGACAATAAGTAAAATGAAATATTTCTTCATAGTGTGAAATTATTTTTGCACAAGGTAAAAAAGCAAAATACACAATGTTTGTCGTATGTTCAAAATTAACTGGTCGTTAATATGAAAGTGTTTGATTTTTTTAAATGGGTAAATTTTCGACGAAATTTAGTATATAAATAGGTTTGGCAGTGGTAGTTAATGGTAAAGTGATGGCCTTAATTTAACGATTCTTAACAATATAAATGTAATTTTTCAAGTAGGTAGACATTTAAAAATATATATTTTCCGTTATTATGGTACTCCTGAACTATAAGTAGCTTGTGTTTTTAAAGAAATGCTTCTATCTTACTTTAAGCGATTTGAAGTTCGGTGTTATAGTTAAAACCGACTATTTTATTTCGGGGACATGCATTTGCGGTTTATTGAATTTGTTTAGTGCCTATAAATATGATGAAAAAAATATACAGAAATTAGAATACCATTTGTTAAATAGGTAAACCATTACTCGGAATTTATGTGCAAACAGTGTATCTATTTAACAATTTGTAAAATTGTCCTTGTACAATTTTTCTTTAATATGTTTACACAAATTTATTTTATTTGTACACAAAGTCATGTGAAATAAACCGGATATACCATTTTTTGTTATTGTTACTACATATCACATTTGGTATCATTTGTTTTCAAATAGTCTAAGTTTTTAGCTTTCCAGTATTTCAATTCGTATTTACATTAAACTTGCCAAAGTCTCACCGACTCTTCAAGTCTTTTTGCAGCCCAGTACCATTCCAAGAAATAAACCGGATTGAATTATTTGTACTACACTATCATCTATCTTTATTAAATATACGAAGTCATACCGCATAATATATTAACGTTGTTTACAATGCAATGAAGCATTAATGTTGAGTATGTATTTTCTATGGATATCATTTCTTATTTCTGTTCAGGTTTTTTGGAATAAGTTTACAATTGATTGTAAAAGTGGTTCGCTTTATTTCGAATGCAATATTTTATACTTAAGATCAGTATTGGATTTCAATTAGAATCTCATCGTGTTTCGCTAGCTAGCATTCTGCAATTACGTATTTCTAAGAAACTCAATGCAGCAAGCATAAGCCACAAGCACATACATACATTCATATATGTATGTATGTATACTTACATGGCAGCAGGAATAATCATAAAATAAGTATATAAGCCTTTTTACTAATCATGTTTTTAGAATACTTGGACATGAGCTGTTAAGAAAAAAGAATCTAAATTACTCAACTTGTTAATTAGCTACAAAAAAAATTGCGAAATCATTTCGATGAAATTTAAAAAAAATAGTGATTAGTTAATTTTTAAATTATTTACAAACATTTTTTTATTAGCCAGTGACAACCAAACACACAAATGTAATGCGTGCGTATGTATCATGGATGAATTGCAATGCTGGTGTGTTATGTAGACAGAAAGCAAGGGAGCGAAGATAAGTGTGAAAATTAGATCTGTATTTTTACTCGCTTTGGTTTTTTTTATTCCAAGCAGGCAGACTGGAATGAGGGCTGAGTCAGCATCTTTTATGGTGGATTGACTTGACTGGTAACTAGTGTGCAGTACACCCTATCCTCTTGCATTTCACCCATCGTTTGCATTTCCTTTTCTTGCATGTTCTTGACCTTGACTTGGTTTATTTTTGAGTGCAGTTGTTATGCATTTGTGCATACTGCATACAACGTGCGTAATACGCAAAGGGCCGTACCTGAATGCAACTCATTGCAGTAAAGGGCAATGACCACGTAATTCTCATGGTGCTGCAGCATGTCATTTTTATTACGTTTTTAGGAAGCTGTGTGTGTATGCCTACATATTAACCATTTTTTGTCCTGTTATTTCATCATAAGCCCATTTTTATGTTTACGCTTCACACTATTCATTACACTGCTATCGGAATGAACCAAGGCTGTTGTTTTTTACTGTTCTCAGTGAGCTAAGCAGAGAAACACCAGAACAGGCTGGCCTTTGTTTGGGAGTTATCAGCATGTCTGTATGTTAAAAAATATGGCTGATCGTGTCTCCAGTTTTATGACATGACAAGTTGTAAAATATTACTCCATCGTTAAGATATGGATATTATATTAACGCTTTAGAAACCATGCATACCAATCGCCCCTTTTCTTTTGTACACTCCATCCAAATCGCCAAACTAAAATAATATTCTACATTTCAGTCTTACAGCGTAATAGTGCGTTATACCAATATGAATATATATATAACCATACGTTATATGAAATATATGATCTTGTACAAAGAGTAATGCTTTTCATTTAGATAAAATAGATCACCAAAAGACATAAATGGTACACTAGCTTGTATTGCTATGACAAAATTCCTTAGAAAAAAGGCCAACTATTGCATTCGTTGCTTTGCTTGTGAACCAAAATGCAAACAACAGCCTGTTGATCTGTCTCACGAATACACACTTGTTTATCATGTTAAGCTAATCAACAGTGAATGGATGTCTATGTGCTCGAAATCTTTGGTAAAATACCCAAATAAATACAGTATACTTGGCCCAGCTATTCAGATAACTGAATGTGCATTAAATAGGTATGTATGTTAGTGTACATTTAGCTTTTTTGCCACATCGGCACGTCCGGTCATTTGTAGTATAATTTAATTTAAGTGCGACATAATTATTTTAATTGGCTTCATTTCCGCCGTCCGCCATAATTATGTGCTACGTGGCATTTTTTTAGTAATTGTCTAATCCACAGAGTCCATCTCAGCTTTTAGTTTAATCTCAATATTGCCAGTTGTGAACGTGCTTATTTTTTGGGAGAAATTTTTACAAAAAATTGGAAAACTCCATCAAAAATAAAATAAAGAAATGGAAAACAAAATTTGTAAGTAGAATTGAAAGTAGAGGTGCTTAATTGCAACAAAATATTTTAAACAGTTTGTTTATGAAAAAGTTTAATCTATTACTTCAAAAGGTAATAATTATTTGGTTTGTTTGAAAAATATCTTTTAGGAGTTTCACAAAAATGGGAAGCGATCAAAACATATGGATGCTAAAATGCGTGGCTGGTCAATGAGCTTGGTATTGGTTGCGGTTGTGTACAAGCTATAGAAAAGGCTGAGGACGAAAATTGGATTTTGTTGAAACTCCATCTCAAAAAATCTAGTGTGGGTGAGCAACTAATATATTTAGAGATAATTGTGGTTGTAGACGTGCAATACTATTTAATTTTTTAGATGATTTATAACACTGAAAAGGTTTTAAATAATTTTACAGGTAGGACGCAAACGCATCTTGGATCTGTACTAGGGAATACATAGCATATGTTTCGTTTATAAAAGCTCATCAGGTATGGTTTCAAATATTACACTAATTTTTTGGACATGCTATATAAATGTTTAAAGTAACTAAACTTAAACGAAGGAAAGTATGTTTAGCCCTAGTTTGTTTAAAAATTTAAATGTTTTACAGGTTTGGAATTTTTTTTATGAGAAGCATATGGTGCAGATCAAATGTATACTGAATCTATGGGCGGTGGTCAGACGAGTTGGGGTGCATGGATACAACGCAATAGCAACGGCCAATCAAATATGTGGATCGATTTGGATTCTTGTCGGATAAAGTGCTATGCAGGAAGCTTGTTGAAAGTCAGGTAACTAAATACCGAATTCAATTATGATTTATGGGTTAAGCTCAGGTGCGTGTGTTGATTGGCTATACTATCTATAATTTTAAATGACCAGTCTCAATTTACTTAATTATTTTTCAGGGAGGAAGAATCCAACTTGAAATGGATAGTCAATGGCAAACATTTGACCAACACCCAAGGTTGCCAGCAACTGGAGTGCAAGCAGTGGTATGTATGAAGTGTATAAAAATAGCTAAAAAAATTGACTGTGTTCTTGAAATTATCTTAGCCGAACAAAGTAAAATGTTTGGAAAATTAGGGCAAGGTGGTAAAACATTTAAAGCATTCGTTGTATAATAATAAAATATAACAAAGTTGGTAAACGTAATACACAACCTAGAAAAATATTTTTTAAGACCCAAACAGTAAACTGTCACGATGTACCAGGCATTTTATTGTAAAAATCATAGAAACTAAAACCAAATTATGGAAAAAATACTTATAATATCGTGTAGGTTTCTAAAAGTATATAGGTGGTTAGCTTGAGTGTATTAAAACTACGATAAGTCGATAAGTTTATTCAAGAACTTCAGAGGAAGTATTAGTGACTGTGAGAGGCTTCAGTTTTGCATTACAAGCTTGCATAAAAACTATTTAGATGAAATAGATTAATTTCTTTAGTTTAGGAATTCGTTCAAGAACTGCTAATGCTCTATATATTGCCATTAACGTAAATGGCAGTTTAAATATTCTAATTTGAAGTCATTAGAATGAATTTTTGAGCTTAAGTGAAAATTCTTACGGTTGGTATATTGCTAAGATGCAGATATTTAACTGATGTATAAAAGCGTACACCTGCAAGTTGATGGTTAGTTTTTGAAATAATATTATGTAGAAATTGGAATCATAATAAAATTTCTATAGATAAGTTTGAACTTATTAGTAAGGCTTCGAACAACTATGTATTGGATTCACTTGGACGGTTTTTAAATTGATTTTAAGCTGCACTTAAATAGAATTATTAATCTATTTTGAAGGTTCACGCTTTTTAAATACAAATTGTAAAATCACGTAGTTATTTCAATGAAGCAATCAAGTAAGTTTATCATACAACTTTTTTAAAGCATGGGTAGGTAAAATAGAACGTTATTTTTGTTCATATAACCATTATGATTTTTCATAGTTTTTTATGTTGAGAACACTTAAACACAGATATATTTTGAAGCTAAAAAATCAGGATTTAAAAATATCACATTTGATCACAAAAAATGGTATTTGTAGTAGTTCATTTATTACTTGTAGTATTTTTAGCAAAATTTGTTGAAACGTTGAAAAAATTAACATCAAAATTTCCTAGCGTTATTAGAACGATGACGTTGTTAATAGTGCGTCAGCCGTGTTTGCATTCTTGCCGATGTAGGTTTTATGATGCAAGTAAATGCTTTCTCCATTATAAATACAATGTATGTATCAGGAAAAAATATTTCATTGAAAATTTATCTACTCATCACTTAAATATATTTTTCAGAAACTTGAGTTTTTGCTATAATAAATATTTCATGCATGAATCGCGTTTCATTTAGAATTTCCTATTATTGAATTGAGATCGATGATTTGGGAAAGAATGTGTTTTCCAGAATTGAGCTGAGTTCGTCTTTGCGTACTGATTAATTTGAATGAAGTCAGTCAGTTTAAAGAGACCGATAAATCAATCAGCTATTGATTGTCAATTGAACTCCAATGGGCAGCCCTCTTTCACCACTCTTGGCAGAAATATTTATGCAACATATGGAGAACCAAATTATTCCGAACATTCCTTACATGAAAATTTGGACACGCATGGTAGATGACGTATTCACAATTTTTCGTAAACGAAAGGCAAACGAACTTTTATCTATAATTAACAACTACCATGAAGATTTAAAATTCACGATTGAGGAAGAAGACAACGGAGTACTTAATTTTCTTGATGTTCGATTGATGAGAAAAAGTGATGGCAGCTTAGGGAGGAATGTGTATAGAAAACCTACACACACAGATAGATATTTGGACTGGACTTCTCATCATCATCGCTGTCAAAAGATCGCAGTTATAGATTCGTTCACCATGAGAGCTTTGAAAATATGTGATGAAACCACATTACCGTTAGAACTACATCGTATTGAAAAATGTTTAGTCAAAAATAATTATCCCAGAACCATCATACTACGAAGATTTGAATACCTCCAAAACCGAGTTCGTGTGATTCCAAATAACAGTGACGCTGGCCTTGAAAGTGAAAGAAAATGGTGTGCAATTCCTTATATTGGTCCAGCTACCTACCAAATAGCTGGGATTATCCGTACTTACTTAGATCGAGAGTTGGGATACTATACAGGAATTAAACTAAGCAAACTTTTATGTAACTTCAAAGACAAGTCACCTTCTCTACCTAGCGGAATCTATCGTATTTTGTGCAACTGTGGAACAGCTTATATTGGAGAAAGTAACAACGTTGAAAGGCGTAAAAAGGAACATGACGGAGACTTGAAAAACAAAAGGATCATCAAATCTGCACTTGCTGAACATGAGTACACAAATCCTTCCCACAAGATGAATACAGACTCCATCGTCGTGCTTCGTTATGAGAAACGTTATTTCGAACGAAATTTTCTTGAAGCAATATACATACAAAAATTCCCCAATAACATCAACCGGAACACAGGATATGACATAAGTTCCTGGTTACCACTAGTATTAGATCTTGTAGAATAAATTTATTTTTTAATTATTATAATTATCCTGAAATTTGACATACCTAAGAACTCGTGTATTAATTTCTATTTTTGTTCACTCTTGAAAAAGCAGACGGCAAGTCCGCGAAAATTTGAGTTATAAATAAAATTCAATCTCTTTGACCAAAAAATGAATGACACTAATCTGAGTAATGAAATGTAGGACTTTAAAGTTTACATGTCAAATAAAAGTAAAACTCTGAAAAATATAATGCTTCCGTAAAAAGTACAAAATGTGTTGTATGTAGTTGAACTATTATAGTTTTGCATTTGCAGGGCAAGGCAAAGCTATTCAAAGTGATTTCAATCCCAACCTTGAAAATATATCAAAGTCGATAATTGTTTACCGTTCACATCTAAAAACAAGCTAAATTTTGCGACCGATTTAAAAGTGTTTTTAAACATCATAGTACATTTTTAAAGGAAAAAAACACTGGCAATTATTTTAGATTTGTTCAAAAGTTCACACAAAATCTGACTCAAAAGATTTTCATTTTGAAACTTTAGCGAACCCTTCACAGGAAAATATTCTAAGTTTTCTGCAAATTTTCCTACGAATGATTTCGATAACTTTAAAAAATACAATCAGGTAGAATTTAAGGCTGAACTCATTAAAACTAAAAATTAATCTTCAGTTACGACTGCTCCAAAAAATGCCATAAAAAGCTCTGACAAAAAAACACCATCTTCACTCAATTATGACAATTTTTTCCAATTACTTTTTACAATGCACCAATAGCATCAAGAGTAATGGTTTTAAATTGCTACAGGCGGGAGCAAAGATACAAGGCTTACAGAATTACAGAATTTTAAAAATAGTATTTGGAAATTTGGAATAACGGCACACAAAAAAGTGGATAAGTGGTTACATTGATTGGGTTTAAACTTCTAAGTTAATAAGTTCGTTCAAGAACTTCAGAAGTATTATTTCTGACTGTGAAAAGTGTGTGTGGGTTTGCATTTCTTGCTTTAAGAACTATTCAAATAAAAAAGATTATTTAGAAAAATATGAGTACGTTCAACAACTTGAAATGTTGTATGCATTGCCATAATGTAAATGGCAGTTATTTTATTTTAATTTGAAGTTAGCATTATCATTTTTTGAATTTATACTTAAGTAAAAGTAAGTTGAATTCAGAAAATTTTTATAGTTGGTAAAATGTATTGCTAAGATGTAAATTTCTTTCTTAAACGGAAAGAGAATGCTGAGAGAGACAAAAAAGAACTGCAAACTGCTTCTAAGAAATGAAGATCTCACATTTAAGTAAGCAGGAAACACCGTATATTTAAATGTATAAATGAAACGAATTATGTGATTGCATCACAAAAGTTTGGATGTTTATTAGTCGGTAGATTAGAGCGTAGTTTTGTTCACCGAAGATACTATTCTTTTGATGCAGCCTTGTAGTTTCTGGTAATACTTAGCAATATGATGCTTACATACAAAAAAATTTGTAAGTGGTTAATTCATTACTGACGCAGTACGTTTAGCAGGAATTGAGAACGTGCTGATTAACGTTAAGTCGAAACTATCTAGAACGTTGGTAGAACGATGACGAATAAGTATAGTGCATCTACAGGGCTTGGTATGTATGCAGTTCTTCAGTTCAGTGTTCAGTGCGAATACACAAGACATCTAAAACCATTCAAAATTAAAACAAAGAAATAATTTGAAAGAAAGATTTTTTCTGAAATATTTCATGCAGAAATCACATCTCGTTTGGAATTTTCTGTTATTGAATTGGGAGCGAAGCTAGATTTGGGAACGAATGTGTTTTCTAGAATTGAGCTCAGTTTGTTTTGTGAACTGGTTTATTTAAATGAAGTCAATTAATTATAAACCAAAACAGATAAATCAGTATGATATCGATAGTCAACGTCTGTTATGGAAGTTAGGACATTTAGATGTAATCGTGGAAATTTGAGATAACCACTCAGAAAAGATATAATGCTTCCGTAGAAATCACACAAGGTATGTTGTATTTAGTTGAATTAATATTGTTTGCATTTGCAGGACACGGCAAAGCGATTCAAAAAGATTACAATCTTATCTTCGAAAACATATAAAGATAGATAATTAGTTTATTGTGGACTGCGTTCACTTCTTTCAATTCTAAAAAAAACAGAAGAAAATTCTCCAATTTGTACTGATATATTTGAGTGTTTATTAATTAAGCATATTCTTGAAAGATAAAATCATTTATTTCGTCAATCAGGATTTAGGGTAAAAAGTACATGTTCATATTTATAGTATTTATACATACTTTATTTCGAACTGTCAATAATTTCAACTGCTTTTGTTGAATTAGTTTTTAAAGAAGAAATACACATATTAATAGTATTTCATACCACATTTCGAAATTTGTGCTAAGTGCAGTAAAATATTAGCACATTGGGACGTACCAGTGCTAGTTTTTTTCACAAAATGTTTAAACGCGTCGCTTCTAACAATACTATTTACATATTGTTCGAATATCTAGCTATTTTCGTGAAGCAGTACTTTAATCACGTGGGTCTCTATTGAAATTCTCCTGCCGGTGGACCTATTTTAGTAGCTTATTTGAGCAGCGTTTATAAAAAAACTAGCAGATTAGTTTTTGAACAATAATACTTGCAAATATTTTACACGTGTTTTAGTAGTTGGGAATGCATTTTGAAAATATGCAGTACTGTAACAGGTGTGGAGTAAACATAAGCTAAGCATATAACTTGTTTACAAAAAATGCCAGGATTGTAATTGGAGTGTATAACGCTTAGGCTTTTGCATTTAAGTTATACTTTTTAGAAGGATAATTGTTCAAATCTTAATTGAAATTTAAGAAAGCATTTAAGTATTGTAGCTATTTGCATTTAAGGTTTTTGTAGGTCAGTACCTTTTAAAGTTATAATAGTGATCAGTAGTCTCAATGTAAAAGGTGGTTACAAAATAATGGCTTAAAAGTATGCATATCAGCTGTGTTATTTCAATATAATATTGTGTAGATATTGGAATCATGTTTAATTTTTTTATAATAGTTTGTACTTTGACGTAAGGCTTCTAACGACAGTATTGAATTCAATATTACAATTTACAATAGAATTATTTATCTGCTTTGAAAGTTTACTCTCTTTGAATACAAACTGTAAAAAATGTAGTTATTTATATAAAACGAATCATGTTAAATCCACAACAAAAGTATCAAAATTTATCAATCGGTAGAATAGAATGTAAGTTTTGCTCGTTAAAAGCAATGCATTTTTTGACAGTTTTGTATACTGACAATACTTCAACATGGATCTAATTTTCAAACTAAAAATCCAGTATAAAAAACTACCAGATATTAAAAATAATATTTTAGTAGTTATTTTATTACCGTTGTAGAACTTTAAGCAGAATTTGTTAAACCGTTAAGAAACGAAAAAGGTTTCGTAGCGTTATTTGAACGATGACGACAATAGTGAGTCAGCGTAGTTTTCTATGTATTTTTTGCCGATGTAGGCATCATAATACAAGTAAATGCTTTTTTACCAAGAATACAATGTAGATTATTAGGGTAAAATATTTCATGAAAAATTTGAGAAAATACAAATGAACGGAAAGAATAAAGGGATGCTATAACCCAGTTGAGTAATCAAACTGAGCTTTGGCTTCCTACCTAAACACTGACCCGTGTAAGTGCTCTGCATTTAAACAAAGCATTTTTAAAGGAAACTAAAAAAAATCCAAAATAATTGCTGCAAGAATCATGTCCTACTTAGAATTTCCTATTATTGAATTGGGATCGATGATTTGGGAAAAAATGTGTTTTCCAGAATTGAGCCAAGTTGGTTTTTTGAGTACTGATTTATTTAAATGAAGTCATTCAAACATAAAGAGAGACAGATAAATTAATCAACTATTGCTAGTGGTCAACAGCAAAGACATTTAGGATTTTAAAGAAAGGAATTAAAATGTTAAAATACGAATGAGCGATTGTTTGTCGAACTATAATGCTTCCGTAATTAGTACAAAATGTGTTGTACGTAGTTAAAATATTATAGTTTGCATTTATATTTAAATAGGCGGTTTCAGTATAAAGTAAAAATGATAAATGTTAATAATTAGGTTCCAGGAACTTAGTTTACTTAAATTTAAATACTTTCGTAATATGGCAACTTGCTGAACCTTTGGGGTTGTAAATTTTAAAAATATTTCTAGCTGATGTGTTTGAAGGAAAATTGCAATTGTTTAAAAAATAAAAACTGATATACAAGTGCAACAGTGAACGGAAGCAAGGTAGCCACTTGAAAAAATTAAAGTTTAAAATACTCGTTCAAGTAAAACGTCATTTTTGAGACGGGTTTTTAGTTTGAAGTTATTTAAATACAAAGTTATTTGATAACAAAAAATCGTCGATCAGTACTTCTTTAATCACGTTAGGTACCAATTGATTTTCTTGCCGGGCGTTTTCTAGTTCTCCAGTCTCTCTCGGAGGCTTAAATGTGCAGCGTTTATAAAGAATAGCGCAGCAATTTATTTGTAATTATTTACACCATATATTAGGATTTAGAAATGCATTTTCAAAATATTCAGTACTCTAAGAGGTGTAAAGATAAAGCTAAGCATACAAAATTGTTTCAAAAAATCTAACACGAAATAGTAATAACATCGGTTTATGAATTGTAGAGTAAAAAGGGTTCCACACTTTCATTTAAAAATGTACCTAGTTAAATACTAGAACCAATTGTCGTTAACTATTGAACAAGAAAATTATCCAAAGGATTGTTTAAAAGTTTATACGGTTTCGGATTTAATGGCTCAACTGGTTTTAAACTTTAGTAAATTGTAAGAAAAATATTGTGAGTGTTCTGTATATTTTTCTACCAATGATTTTGGCATTAAAAAATTCAATCAGGTAGGATTGGTAAAGAATTATAAAGGTAAAGTAGGTCAAATGATAAATAAAATTCCAATTTATTCAAAATTTAAAGTTAATTTTCGGAAATCGCTTTACCCTCATAACGTAAATGAAGGGCTATTGTAGAAATCCAAAGGTTGTTGTTGTTATAGTGAAATTGGGCAGACATATATTTTTTGTTTCATATAAGTTTCAAAATTATTCAAAAATTTGATGTAAAAATGTTTTGCTTCTAATTTGCAAAGTTGGTAAAAAGTTTTTGTAAAGGTTACCTGTGAATTTTCAATAGTGCAGTTGCATGATGTTACTATAAATCGAAAAAGTAAAAAAGAACTAAATAAATTTTTTTGGAATAAAAAATTATGAAATGTTACGTTTTACCATAAATTCACTATTAATAGGAATAGATTGTGTATTAGAGGACAAGTTTAGAACTTTTAAAATTGCAAATTAAAATTATTTATTACTGCAGAAAGTATTTATTCATTCGTCTATTTCGTATTTTTTGAAGCTAACAACCTTTCGACGGAGGTAGAGGTATTGATGAGTAGTCTCAATGTAAAAGGTGGTTACAAATAATGGCTTAAAATCAATCCAAGTATGTATACTTCGTTGAATATGTGTAATATATGTTAACAGAAGTGGATGAGGACGTCATAGGTCTACATTTGTACAATGTTGCTGACGTTTAAAAAAATTCTCTCAGAGTCATACATCATACACAATTTAAGTATTTATTTTATTGTTATCATAAAGGTATTATATCATACAGAATGGACAATAAAGATATTTACAAAAATGAAATAAGGTTTAAAAACTTATGGTTTGATGTACAATTTTTTTGCTTCATTTTTGTAGCAGTGAAACTTTTACATTACGTTCACTGATTTGAATGTTTTGGAATATTATGAGTTGTGTGATTTTAACCATTTGTGTTTATGGGAAAAATAATAATTTACAAATAAAACCTTAGCTACCATTTCTGTTAGTGTTAATATTTTTTCCATTTGTTACCATTTATTTTATAAGAGTTAATTAATTTTGAAATAGTTTTAAATTTTAATTAGATAAACGTATGTATTTACAATATAATTATATTTTTTAAAGTAATAGACCACTCAATAAATGAATTATTTATAACTTTGCGCACAAACGCGCATTGGACAAATTTGATTGATTTTCAAAACTGCTCCATTTTATACGCTGTTTTGTCTCAATTTTAAAGCTCCTTCGATTTCTGAGGACGAGAGAAGATTTTTTTAAATTTTTGTTACAAACTTACTTAAAAGTAAGTCAAATTACATATCTTATCTTAATCTAAAGATACAGTGACTAATAATAAAAAATAATTAAAAAATAAAGTAACACAATAAATCCACACTAATTAAAACAGATATAAAATTATATTCGTTTAGAAATTATTTGGTTAGAAAATAATCTCTTGGTTATTATTCAAAATTAGAGGCTCTTACGTTTGTTATGTAATGTTTAAAAAAAATCTTACTTAAATTCTATATTGATCATTAAAAAATTGGTTTTATATTTTAATTCTTTTTTTTTTATTCAAAATAGTTTACTTACATAAGTTTATTAACTTGTCGTTCGTTAAAATGCAATAAAATTTGATTGAATATATATATATTTTTAATTCTGCTCAATATTTTTTCTCCACATTTTAAAAGTTATATTAAAAATAGACATATATTTCATCTTAAAACTATACTTCTACATCTCCAGCTTAAAGAGATGTAATTTTTTTGAGTAAAATTCCAAGTTCAAAATATTGGCAAACGTCACAAACGAAATAATTAGTAAAAACCCAACCCTGATTGATTACATTGATATTGCATTGATTTTGTCCACGATAATTATTTAAATTAATCTAAAATAAAAATAGAAATAAACACAACTCTGAAAATCTAACAACTTATCGTTTACTATTTGTGTATTTTTTTTAAAAATACGGTTCAACTACACATTTATTTTTTTACGTACAACAAATAATTATAGTTAACAAATAAATACAATTGCTTAATATAATTGCATTTCATAAATAATAACTAATAGTAATGTTGGTTTGGTTGATAGTAATTTTTGGCATTGCTATTTGGCTGATACATGCCACCATGTGTTTGGTGGTCGGCCTCCGGAGGTCGGTGGGGATTAGGCGGAGGTGGGGATATCGGTGAGATCGAAGAGCCTTGCCAGTTATCGGACCAAGAGTTGCTGGGCGAGGAATGATAATACGGGTTACCATGGCGGCGGCTCTGGTGGTCACCATATGAAGACGATGGTCTTCCAGACCTTCTCCTTGGATCTGAAGGGAAGGGGCTACTTGGAAACGAAGTGGCGGGGCTTCTTGGAAAGGAAGGGGCGGGGCTTCTTGGAACTGAAGTGGCGGGGCTTCTTGGAACTGAAGGGGCGGGCCTACTTGGAAAGGAAGGGGCGGGGCTTCTTGGAACAAAAGAGTCGGGGCTTCTTGGAACTGACGGGGCGGGGCTTCTTGGAACAAAAGAGGCGGGCCTACTTGGAAAGGAAGGGGCGGGGCTTCTTTGCACAAAAGAGGCGGGGCTTCTTGGAACTGACGGGGCGGGGCTTCTTGGAACAAAAGAGGCAAAGCTTCTTGGAACAAAAGAGGCGGGGCTTCTTGGAACAAAAGAGGCGGGGCTTCTTGGAACAAAAGAGGCGGGGCTTCTTGGAATTGAAGGAGCGGGGCTTCTTGGAACTGAAGTGGCGGGGGGGCCACTTGGAACTGAAGCTGCAGGGCTAGTTGGCTCTCCATGAAAGAATCCACAATAACTGCCTGCATTGCAAATTCCCAGTTTAAAGAAGTAACAAGCAATTTGCTTCCTCACTAAAATTAATTAATTCATCAATTAAAATCCACAATTAGCTATTTTGATTTAAAAATTTAAAACTACAAAATCATCGCAATTATTATTTCATTTTGACTTACTCGTTATTATTGATACGTTATTTCTCAGTGTATGGTTTTCCTTCATGTTCGCATCTCGCCTACCAGCTGCTTCACGGGGACGAGGATCTTGTGCCATTCTGTTAGCCACTTCCGGTTCTCCTCTTCCTCTTTCAAACTCTGTTTTGTTTTCTTCCTCCAACTTGGCTTTCTTGGAGGGACCTGGATTCTGCCACGAATCATATGACAAACGTCTTCCAACTTTTGAAGGGGGCGGGGTGGTGGGGTTGGAGGCGAGGGTCATAATATTACCATAATTTGTGGATAGGGTCTTCGGGATTTTCCATTCTGATAAGGAGGAGGAGGAGGATGTTCCCGGCATCAAGTTTATTTTTTCAGGGTTCCTATTAGCTTGGGCATCTTCAGCCGCCGCCGCCGCTTTGGAACTAGAACTGGAACTACTTCCCGAACCACCACCTCCACTACCGCCACCATCAGAGAAGCTTGGACTTGAAGTCGACTGCAACTTGCGTGCATTCGACAACTCAGATAAGAAGGAACGATGAGGATCCCACTTTGCTTTGCGATGCTCCCTACGTCTATGCTTATCTGATCTCTTCTCTTTTTTTTTCTTCGATGACTCTTCTGACTTTGAATCTGGTGCTGAAGGAGATTGACCTTGTTGCGGGATGACCATCGATGACCAATGGTTATCTGTTGGGGTGACCACTCCATTTAATCTCTTCAAATTATTATTCCCATCTTTTACCCTCAAACCATAGTAGCCATTTTCTCCCCAATTAGCAGATGGTACTGATGGTGCCCTAGGTTCCTCATCCTTTTTCGGAGCTTGGCTGACTTCAACCACTTTGGAACCGGAACTGGAGCCATCACCACCAGACGAATACTTGAAGACGTCTGACGAAGACGACAAAGAAGACAAGGAATGATAATATCCCGACTGATAACTTTGATAAAACATATCCCACTTATCCTTTCCATCTTTCTCCTTTTCAGGTGTAGGAGGAGAGGGGTCTGGTTTCTGGATAACCACACGGTTATCTGTTGGGGTGACCACTCCATTTTGCTTCTGTTGAAGTCTCTTGAAGTAATTTCTACCCTCAGTTACCATCTTATTAAAGTTGTCAGCTTCTCCCCAATCAACTGATGGTACTACTGGTGCCCAAGGTTCCTGATCCTTTTTAGCTTGGGCAACTGCAACCACTTTGGAAGCCGTACTGGACCAATCGCCACCATCATCAGAAAAGCTGGATGAAGACTTGAAGACGTCTGACGAAGACGACGGAAAAGAAAAGGAATGATGAAAACTTGACTTATATCTTTGATAATCGCTATCCCAGCTATGAATGTCGAAGCGACTCTTATCCTTTCCAACTGTTTCGTTTGAAATTTTGGGTTCACTATCTGTACATAGTTGGGTAACAGGAGGAGTAACGATCTGAGGTCCCCATCTACTCATTTTCGATTTCTTCACTTGGCCACCGGTCCCATACACAGTATCTTGTGATATTGTTGGCGGCGCCTTACTTGAATAATGAGGTGCAGGAGGAGAGGGACCACGACCACCACAAAAGCTCGATGAAGACATGAAGACATCTGAGCCCGACGTAGAAGAAAAGGAATCATAATAGCCCGAGTTATCTTTTCGATAATCCTTATCCAAGCTTATCCTCTTATCCTGTCCAACTTTGTCTCCCAACTTTGAAAGTCGGCTTTGAATATCTGTATGCAATTTAATTACACGGTTAGCAATCTGAGGTTCGACGTTACAACTTTTCAATTTCTTCACTAGGCTAGCGGTCTTATCGACATTATCTTGAGATACTGGTGAAGGCACCTTACTTGAGAAATCAGGTACTGGAGGATGGGAACCTTGTTGCTGGATGACCAACGATGCCCCTGAGTAATCTGTTTGGGTGACCACTGCATCTTGCTGTTCTTTGGATCTCTTTAAGGTAAAGTGACCATCTTCTCCATCAACTGGTGGCACTGCTGGTGCCCAAGATTCCTGGTCAATTTTAGCTTGGGCAACTGGAGCCACTTTGGAAGCAGAGCTGGAGCCATCACCATAATAACCAGAAACTCTCGTTGGAATCTTGAAGACATCTGACGACGTCGAAGAAGGAAAGGAATGATGATAAGTCAAGTTATCTTTTCGATAATCCATATCCCCGTAATCCCTTTCTGAACCCTGTTTATCCTTTCCAACTTTGGCAACTGAAGCCACTTTGGAAGCCGTACTGGAGCCATCATCATAATAACCAGAAACTCTCGATGGAATCTTGAAGATCTCTGATGACGACGTAGAAGAAAAAGAATGATGATAACTCAACTTATCTCTGTGATAATCCTTATCCCATCTTTGGCTGTCGGAACTCCTCTTATCATTTTTATTTACAGTGCTAACGATCTGAGGTTCCCAGTTATACATTTCTTCATGCAATTTCTTCATTAGGCCAGCGGTCCCATCCACATTATCTTGTGAAATTGTTGGACGCAAGTTCCATGAATGATCAGGTACTGGAGGAGAGGGGCCATGTTGCTGGATGACCATTGACGCCCCAGGGTTATCTGTTGGGGTCCGGGTGACCACTGCATTTTGCTGTTCTTTGAATCTCTTGGAAGAATTTTTACCATGTTCTCCCCCATCAGCTGATGGAACTTCTACTCCCCCAGTTTCCTGGTCCTTTTTAGTTTCCCATCTACTCGTTTTCGATTTCTTCACTTTGCCTTCAGACACATCCACAGTAATTTGTGATATTGTTGGAGGCGCGTTACCTGAAGAATTAGGTGCAGGAGGAGAGGGACCTAGTTGCTGGACGACCATCGATGCCGCAGGGTTATCTTTCTGGTTGACCACTGCGTTTTTAGGCTCTTTGGATCTTTTGAGATAATTCTTGCCTCTTGGATCTTTCACCATCAAAGTTAAGTGACCACTTTCTCCCCCATTAGCTGATGGTACTGCTGCTCCAGCAGTTTCATCGTCCTTTTTAGCTTGGGCAACTGCATCAGCTTTTGAAGCGTTACTGGAGCTATCACCACCAAAAAAGCTCGAAAAAGACTTGAGGACGTTTGAAGACGTCGAAGAAGAAAAGAAATGATGATAACTCGACTTATCTCTTTGATAATCCATCTCCTTCTTTGAACTCTGTTTATCCCTTATAACTTTTTCCTTCAATTTTTTCACTGGGTCAGTGGTCCCATCCACGTTATCTTGGGATACCAGTAAAGACACCTTACTTGAAGAATCAGGTGCTGGAGGAGGAGGGGGACCTTGTTGCTTGATGACCATCGATGCACCCAGGTTATCTGTTGGGGTGACCACTACATTTTTCTGCTCATTTAATCTCTTCAAAAAAATTATATTATCTTTCACCGTCAAAGCAAGGTGGCCATCTTCTCCTTTATCAAGTGATGGTCCTGTTGCTCTACCACTTTCCTGTGCCATTTTAGGTGGGGCAACTTCAACCAGTTTTGAAGTGGAACTGGAGCCATCACCACCATTAAGGCTTGATGAAGACTTTGGTGCTTTGGCAACACTGCTAATGCTCTGAGATTCCCTTTTTCTGCTTTTCAATTGGTTCTCTGGACCAGCAGCCCCATCTACAATATCCTGAGATACTGGTGGGGGGACCCTATTTGAAGAATCAGGTATTGGAGAAGGGGGACCATGTTGCTGGACGACCATCGATGGCCCAGGGTGGTCTGCTGGGGTGACCACTACATTTTGCTGTTGTTTGGATGTCTTCAAATAGTTTTTACCATCCGTAACCATAAAAGTAGAGTGCCCATCTTCTCCCTTATCAACTAATGGTACCGCTGGTCCCCCAGTTTTATGGTCCTTTTCAGCTACGGCAACTGGAGCCACTATGGAAGCGGGACTGGAGCCTTCTCCACCCCCGTCACCAGAAAAGGTCGATGAAGACTTGAGGACGTCTGAGAACGACGACGAAGAAAATAAATGATGATCACTCGACTTTGGTACTTTGGCAACAATGCTAATGGTCTGAGGTGCCCTTTTTCTGCTTATCAATCTAGTCACTGGACCAGCAGCCCCATCTACAATTACCTGAGATACTGGTGGGGGGACCCTATATGAAGAATTAGGTACTAGAGGAGGGGCACCATGTTGCTGGACGACCATCGATGGCCCAGGTTTGTCTGTTGGGGTGACCACTGCAACTTTCTCCTTTTCTCCTTTATCAACTGATGGTACTGCTAGTCCCCAAGGTTCCTCGTCCTCCTTAGCTTGGACAACTGCATCCACTTTGGAAGCAGAACTGGAGCCATCACCACCACCACCATCAGAAAAGCTCGGAGAAGACTTGAGGACATTTGACAACGACGAAGAATAGCAATAATTATGATCACTAGACTCATCTCTTTGATAATCCTTATCCCAGCTATTATTGTCGATACGCAAGTTGTTTACATGGCCAACATTCTGAGGTTCCACGTTACAAATTTTCAATTTTTTTACTGGGCCAGCGGTCCTACCGACATTATCTTGAGGTACTGGTAAAGGCACCTTCCAATTAAAATCCGATGCTGGAGGAGGGTTACCATGTTGCTGGACGACCATCGATGCCCCAGGTTTATCTGTTTGGGTGACCACTGCATGTTGTTGTTCTTTGGATCTCTTCAATTTTTTACTATCCTTTACCTTCAAGGTAAAGTGACCATCTTCTCCCTCAACTGATGGTACTGCGGGTCCACCAGGTTCCTGGTCCTTTTGAGCTTGGGCAACTGGAGCCACTTTGGAAGCGCAGCCGGAGCAATAACCACCACCACCAGAAATTCTCCGTGGAATCTTGAAGACGTCTTTGGACGTCGAAGAAGATAAGAAATTTCGATGACTCATCTTGTTATCTTTGCGGTTATCCTTATCCCTGCAATTCATCTTTTTATCCCTTCCATCTTTTTTCTTCAATTTCTTCACTGGGTCACTTGTCCCATTTACATTATCTTGAGAGATTGGTGGGGGCTCCTTAATGGAAGAAGAAGAGGTTGAGGGCACCTGTGCTGAGTACACTACTGCTGGGGTGACGACTGCTTTGGGGGCCACTGCTGGGGTGACTACTGCTGAGGTCACCACTGTTGAGGTCACTACTGCTTGGGCGACCTCTACATTTTTCGGATCGTTCGACCATAACAAGTTCAAATATTTTTTCCTCGTCAAAATGACGCGACCATATTCTTCCCAATCAACTGATGACACTGCTGGCCCAGCAGTTCCACCGTCCTTTTTAGCTTGGACAATTTCAACAACTTTGGAAGCGGTACTGGAGTCATCACCACCAAAAAAGCTGGATGAAGACTTCAAGACATTTGACGAGAAAGAAGAAGAAAAGAAATTACTTTGCTTGTCGCAACTCCTCTGATCCTTTCCAACTTTCACCTTTGAAATTTTGTTTTGTAATTTGTTCATTGGGCCAGCAGTCCCATCAACATTATCTTGTGATATTGTTGGAGAAGCCTTACTTGAAGAACCAGGTACTGAAGGAGAGAGATCTTGTTTCTGGGTGACCATCGATGTCACAGGGATATCTGTTGGAGTGACAGTTGACGACGACGAAGAATAAAAATAATTATGATCCCAATCCTTATCCCAGCTATTATTGTCGGAGGAACTCTTTACTGTACCAGCAGCCCAATCTACATTATCTTGAGATACTGGTGAAGGCACCTGACTTGAAGAATCAGGTGCTGGAGCAGAGGGAACTTCTTGCTGGATGACCATCGATGACTCAGAGTAATCTGTTGGGATGACCACTGCATTTTGCTGTTCTTTGGATCTCTTCAAAACACATTTTTTCTCTTTTCCCACCATAGTCAGTTGACCACCTTCTCCTCCATTAGCCCATGGTACTGCTGCTCCTCCACTTTTCTGGTCATTTTTAGCTTGGGCAACTTCAGCGACCTTCAGCGAAGCGGAACTGGAGTCATGAGCACCCCCATCAAGAGAATAGCTCGATGAAGACTTGAAGACAATTGACGGCATCGAAATAGTAAAGGAATCATAATAACTCAACTTATCTTTATGATAATCCGTACTCCCGTAAACCTTCTTTGAACTCTGTTTATCTTGAGATATTCGTTGAGCCATCCTACTTGAAGGAGCTGGAGGAGAGGGACCCTGTTGCTGGACGTCCATCCGCTTCACAATATTATCTGCTGGGGTGACCACTGCTGAGGGAATTGCTGAGGCGACAACTGGGTAAGCGGTCCCATCCTCATTACATTGAGTTGCTGGTGGAGGCATCTTCCATGAAGAAGCAGGTACTGGAGGAGGGAGACCTTGTTGCTGAATGACCATCGATTCCTCAGGGATACCTGTTGGGGTGACCACTACTTTTTTCCGTTGTTTGGATTTCTTCAAATGCTTTTTAGCATCCTTAACCATCAAAGTAAAGTGACCATCTTCTCCCTCATCAACTGATGGTACTGCTTGTCCCCCAGTTTTCGGGTTCTTTTCAGCTTGGGCAACTTCAACCACTTTGGAAGCGAAACTGGAGTAATCAGCACCCCCATCCAGAGAAAAGCTCCATGAAGACTTGAAGACAGTTGACGGCATCGAAATAGTAAAGGAATCATAATAACTCAACTTATCTTTTTGATAATCTGTTTTCCCGGAATCCTTCTTTGAACTTTGTTTATCCTGAGATATTTGTAGAGGCATCTTATTTGAAAAATCAGGAGCTGGAGGAGGGGGACCTTTTCTGGTAACAGTGCTAATGGTCTGAGATTCCATTCTACTGCTTTTCAATTTCTTCACTGGGCCAGCGGTCCTATCCACATTATCTTGTGATATTGTTGGAGGCCCCTTCCATGAAGACTCAGGTACTGGATGAGGGGGACCTTGTTGCTGGATGACCGTCAATGCCCCAGGATAATCTTTTGGGGGGACCACTTCATTTTTCTGACCATTTAATCTCTTCAAGAGTTTTTTACCATCTTTCGCCATCACAGCAAAATAATTATGTTCTTTCCAATGAACTGATGGAACTGCTGCTCCCGCAGTTTCTTGGTCTGTTTTAGCTTGGGCATCTTGAGATACTGGTGGACGGACGACCTTACTTGAAGAATCAGTGGATGGAGGAAGGGAACCATGTTGCTGGACGACCATCGATGTCACAGGGTGATCCCTTTTGGTGACCACTGCATTTTTTTGCTCTTCAATTGTCTTGACATTATTTTTACCCTCCTTCACTGCCACAGTCTCTTGCTCATTTTGAGTTTGGACAACTGCAGCCACTTTGGAAGCTGAACTGGAGCCATCATCACCATAACCAGATAATCTCGATGGACACGACGTTGAAGAAGAAAAGGAATGATGATCACCAGTCGACTTATCTCTTTGATAATCCTTATCCCAGCAATCCTTCTTTGATCTCTCTTGAGCCTTTCCAACTTTCGCCTTCAATTTCCTAACTGGGCCACCGGTTCCATCCACGTCATTTTGAGATAGTTGTGCAGACACCTTACTTGAAGAATCAGGTGCTGGAGGAGGAATCGGATCTTGTTGCTGGACGTCCATCCGCTTTACAGTATTATCAGCTGGGCTGACCACTGCTGAGGGGATTGCTGAGGACACCACTGCAGAGGGGACTGCTGATGGGGCCAATGTTGGGGCAACAGCTGAGGTGACTACTGCATTTCTCTTATTTTTCAACCTCTTCACAGATGGTACTGCTGGTCCCCCGGTTTCCTGGTCCTTTCTACCTTGGGCAACTGCAGCGGAACTGAAGCAATCACCACCAGAAAAGCTCGATGAACACTTGAAGACGTCTGAGGACGACGAAGCAGAAAATATATGATGGACTTTATTTACACTACTAAGGATCTGAGGTTCCCAGTTACTCATTCCCAATTTATTCTCTGGGCCAGCGGTCATATCCACATTTTTTTGTGATATTGTTGAAGGCACCTGACTTGAGGAATCAGGTACTGAAGGTGAGATACGTTGCTGCTGGACGACCACCGACGCCTCAGGGTTATCTGTAGGGATGATGACGACTGCATTTTGCAGTTCTTTGGATCCCTTCAAGAAACTTTTTTCCTCTTTCCCCATCATAGTAAAGTGACCACCTTCTCCTCCATTAACCCATGGTACAGCTGCTCCTCCACTTTCCTGGTCACTTTTAGGTTGGGCCACTTCAGCCACCTTGGAAGCGGAACTGGAGCCATCACCACCCCCACCAACAGGAAAGCTCGATGAAGACTTGAGGAGAGTTGACGATGTCGAAGTAGAAAAGGAATGAGATACTTTTAGAGTCACCTTACTTGAAGAATCAGGTGCTGGAGAAGGGGGACCTTGACGCTGGACCTCCAACTGCTTCACAGTATTATCAGCTGGGGTGACCACTGCTGATGCGAAAACTGTTGTGGGAACTGCTGAGAAGACAACTGGGTCAGTGATCCCATCGTCAACATGATGAGTTGCCTGTGGAGGCATCTTCCATGAAGAATCAGGTACTGGAGAAGGGGGGCCATGTTGCTGAATGACCATCGATTCCTCAGGGATACCTGTTGGGGCAACCACTGCATTTTGCTGTTGTTTGGATGTCTTCAAATAGTTTTTACCATCCGTAACCATAAAAGTAGAGTGCCCATCTTCTCCCTTATCAACTAATGGTACCGCTGGTCCCCCAGTTTTATGGTCCTTTTCAGCTACGGCAACTGGAGCCACTATGGAAGCGGGACTGGAGCCTTCTCCACCCCCGTCACCAGAAAAGGTCGATGAAGACTTGAGGACGTCTGAGAACGACGACGAAGAAAATAAATGATGATCACTCGACTTTGGTACTTTGGCAACAATGCTAATGGTCTGAGGTGCCCTTTTACTGCTTTTCAATTGGTTCTCTGGACCAGCAGCCCCATCTACAATATCCTGTGATTCTGGTGGGGCAGCCTTACTTGAAGAATCAGGTACTGGAGGAGGGGGACCATCTTGTTGGACGACAATCGATGCTCCAGGGTTGTCTGTTGGGATGACCACTGCATTTTGCTGTTCTTTGGATCTCATCAAAGTAAGGTTGCCATCTTCTCCCTCAACTGATGGTATTGCTGGTTCCAAAGGTTCCTGGTCCTTGTTAGCTTGGACAACTACAGCAACTTTGGAAGCGTAACTGGAGCCATCACCACCATAACCAGAAAATCTCATTGGAGACGACGTCTCAGAAGAGAAGGAATGATGATCACTCGACTTATCTTTTTGATAATCCTTATCCCAGCTATCCTTCTTTGAACTCTGCTTATCTTTTCCAATTTCCTCCTTCAATTTTTTAACTGGGTCAGCGGTCCCATCCACATTATCATGAGATACTTGTGGAGACACAGACACCTTACTTGAATAATCAGGTTCTTGAGGAGGGTGGCCTTGTTGCTGGACGTCCATCCGGTTTTCAGTATTATCTGCTAGGGTGACCACTGCTGAGGTAACCACTGCTGAGTTGATCACTGGTGAGGGGACTGTTGAGGCGACGGCTGCAGGGACCACTGCCAAGGAGATCACTGCATTCTTCTCATCTTTCAACCTCTTCAAAGATTTTTTACCACCTTCTCCCTCACCAACTGATGGAACTGCTGCTCCCCCATTTTCCTGGTCCTTTTTAGCTTGGGCAACTGGATCCACCTTGGAAGAAAAATTTGAGCCATCACCGCCCTGGTCACTAGAACAGCTCGATGAAGACTTGAGGACAGTTGACGACATCGAAGTAGAAAAGGAATGGTCATTATTCAACTTATCTTTGTGATAATCCGTATCCCCGTAAACCTTCTTTGAACTCTGTTTATCTTCAGATTCTTGTAGAGGCTGGTTGCTTGTTGAGATTCCTTGTTGCTGGACGTCCATCCGCTTCACAGTATTATCTTCTGGGGTGACCACTGCTGAGGGACCCACTGCTGAAATGACAACTGGGTCAGCGGTCCCATCCTCAATAAATTGAGTTGCTGGTGGAGGCATCTCCCATGAAGAATCAGGTACTGGAAGAGAGGGACCTTGTTTCTGAATGACCATTGATTCCCCAGGGATATCTGTTGGGGTGACGACAGCCTTCTGAACCATAAAAGTAACATGACCATCTGCTACTTGATCAACTGATGGGACTGCTGGTCCTCCAGTTTCCTGGTCCTTTGTAGCTTGGGCAACTTCAACCACTTTGGAAGTGGATCTGAACACATCACAACCCCCGTCACCAGAAAATCTCAACGGAATCTTTGGAATCTTGAAGACGTCTGAAGTAGAAAAGGAATTATGATAACTCAACTTATCTTTTTGATAATCCGTATCCTCGTAAACCTTCTTTGAACTCTGTTGATCCTTTCCAAATTTCTCCTTCAATTTCTTCACTGGCTCAGTGGTCCCATCCTCATTATATTGAGCTGCTGGTGGAGGCATCTTCCATGAAGAATCCGGTGCTGGAGGAGGGGGACTTTCTTGCAGGACGTCCATCCGCTTCAAAGTATTATCTGCTGGGGTGACAACTGTTGAAGGGACTGCTGAGGTGACCTCTGCTTGGGGTTCTGCTGAGAGGACCACTGCTTGGGGCTCTGCTGAGGTGACCTCTGCTTTGGGTTCTGCTGAGAGGACCACTGCTGGGGGGACCACTGATGGGGAGAACACTGCTGAGGGTACTGCTGACGGGACCACTGCTGAGGGGACTGCTGAGGTGACCACTGCTGGGGGCTCTGCTGATGGGACTGCTGGGGGCACCAGTGCTGAGGTGAAAACCGGATTTTTCCCATCTTTCAACCTCTTCAAAGCTTTTTTACCATCTTTCCCCAAAAATGTAAAATTGTCATCTTCTCCCTCATCTACCGGTGGTACTGCTGCGCCGCCCCCATTTTCCTGGTCTTTTTCAGTCTCCGCAACTTCAACCACTTTGGAAGCGAAACTGGAGCCATCATCCCCACCACAAAAGCTCGATGAAGAATTCTCTGACCCAGACGAAGAAAAGCAATTTTGATTACTAAACTTGTTATCCTTACGGTTATCCTGACCCCAAACATCCTTCCTTGAACTTATTTCATCCTTTTCATTCTTCTCCTTCAATATATTCATTGGGCCAGCGGCCCCATCCACATTATCTTTTGCCACTAGTGGAGGCACCTTACTTGAAGAATCAGTCAGTGGAGCAGGAATCGGATCTTGTCGGACGGCGTTATCGGTTGGGGTGACCACTGCATTTTCCTGTTCTTCAACTCCCTTCAAAATGTTTTCACCATCTTTCACCACCATCAAATTAAAGCGACCCCCACCTTCTTCCCCATCATCAGATGATGGTACCGCTGGTCCTCCAATATTTATTGGAGCATCTTCTTGAATGACAACTTGTTCCTGTACTTGTGGTGGCAAGGGTACCTCCGAAGGAGGAGACACCAGCTGCTGTTGAGATTCACTTTGAAAATCTCCTCCTCTTTTTTCTGCTTCAATGGCAAACTTTCTCCAGCGGGACACCACCTCCTTGGCAAGTCTTCTAATGTGTTCATCTTCACAGTTCTTGGACAAGTAGCCGACTTGGACAATAAACCGATTGGATTTCAACCTGAGAACGGTCACAGGTGTTTTCCTCAACAACTTTAATATCTCC
Source organism: Entomobrya nicoleti (assembly GCA_034695465.1). Taxonomy (NCBI): domain Eukaryota; kingdom Metazoa; phylum Arthropoda; class Collembola; order Entomobryomorpha; family Entomobryidae; genus Entomobrya; species Entomobrya nicoleti. The sequence goes on from JAQFZG010000050.1 coordinate 49,180, forward strand.
TTGAGAAGGGGATAGTCATTTCTGTCCATTGCATTTATAGTCCAAACATAAAATAGTTGCCAACCACCCCTTTCCATAAACCTTTAAAAAATACATAATAAAAAAATTAATTAATTAATTAATTTAAAACTTAATTAAGAATAATTTTATAACTTACGCATTTATCGTTGATGGATGACCGGTTCCTAAGACATTTATGAAAACACACTTGCTCACCATGCCCTTGGCCTCCATTTTTTTAGAAGAAAATTAACCAACCTAAAATCATTATCATTAAAAAACAATTAATTACTCAACTTGTTAATTAACCAAAAAAAATATTAATTTCAAACTCACCTTTCCTTTCACCAAATAAAAAAAAACACCCACCCACGCAAAAAAAAATTCAACCACTTTCTACTATTTTCACTTTGCACACAATTAAACACAATATTTAATTAGTAAACTAGTTAATTTTAAAAAATTACTCGCAAGTTAAAAAAAAGTTTAGCCCATGTCAACCGAACCAAAAAAGCACTACTCTGCACTGGGTTCTCAAAGACACACAAACTCTCTCTCTCTCTTTCTCATCTTTTTGCACACGTCACTTTTTGAGAAAGAAGAAAGAAAGTGGAAGCTGACACATCACAGATCAGAACAGAACCAAAGCAAGCAGAGATGTAAATTCAACACGTGTGTGTATGTAGGTGAACAGGTGAACATGTTATGTAGACAGAAGAAGAGAGAAGAGAGAACTGTGAGAAAAGTGTCGAAGAATCGATCGATCCATCTCTCTCTCTCTCTTTTAACCATATATACTCGCTATATCGCTCGCTATATATATTTTTTAGCGAGCAGGCCAGGCCACAGGCTGGAAATGGGTTTTGAGTCGTTCATCAACTTTTTGCGATATTGATTTTTTTTATGCGAGATTGACATGTTTAGTGTATGTTTTCCTGTTCCACTACCACATACGCATACTTAAAAGTTTTTCCTTGACGAATATTTTTACTGCTCAGACTCACTGAGTTGATCACTGTGTTTAAATTCGATTGAAAGGTTTTTTTTTGGTGTGCGTGGGTAGTTCAAGATATGCGCATATATCTTAAAAGTGTGTAGTGAAGAATACAGTGATATCTAAACATAGCTAAAAAAAATATTAGTTGAAAAGCATATTTTCTGCTCTCTGGACATAATATTTTTTTATGGAGAATGAGAGAGATAAAATATGAGACAAAGAAGATGCTTGTTTTTTTTTGTATGTTGCTTTGATTTTGGATTTACAAAGTATGAAATGAAAATCTCACGATGCCCCCAATAATTTACAGAATTAATTTTATTTTTGGGGGGAATTACAAATTAAATGGTTTTTTTTAGCAGCTTTCTTAAGAGTGATGACTCATCAAAAAAAAATACTTTAAAATGATTAAATATAAATTTTTATGTAAAGAATTTTGGAAAAAATGTGACTTTTTTATTTATTTTTTATTTAAATAAATGCTGCTTATGATAAAATAATAATGATGACATTGATGATAAGGATAATTGTGGGCAATTTTGTTAAATAGCTGATAAATGATCATTACAATAACTTGATTTTTTCTTGGCTATCAGAATAACAGTACAAGCAACAGATTAGAAAGAAAGAGAAGAAAAATGCGCTATATCATGTGCGTAGGTATGTACATATTCTTGCTCCATATTATTGAAGGCACCAAATATCCACTTGCTTCTCATAAATTTCATAATCCATCTGCACTGATTTTCATCTGCATTCTATTTACAAGAGATGAAGACAATATTTTTTTTGCAAACTTGTCACTAAAAATGCTAAATCAGCGATTTCATAATCTCATGTTTTTTATAAAGCTGTGTATGGATAACTAAACATAAAGCATTATTTGTTCTGCTGTTTTAGTGAAGCCGATTTTTTTTATGTTCTCACTTCACACAAATTCAGTACTCTGTTCTTGGAATTTTGTTGTTTTCAGTAATCATAGTAAGTTAAGCTGAGCAACGCAAAAGAGTCTTCTTTGTTTTTGGAGTTATTGGCATGTCTGCATATTGAAAAATAAGGAGATTCTATTTCCAGTTTTATGACATGACAAGCCCTGAAACGCTCTTGTTGTACTGACGATGGGTTCATCGTCAAAATATGGATAATATGTTAAAGCTTTAGCATTAAACCATGAATATCTCCCCCTTTTTCTTGTACACTCCATCCAAAATCTGAAGCGCAAGTCACAAAAATATTTGGCCTTGCAGAACAAAAGAGCGTCATACCAACAAATATATATAAGCATAAAGAATATATGTCATATATGTACATATACTAATAACGCAAGCATAAGAAAGATTTCACTGAGGCTTTTTCTTTGTGTTTGTTCGTTGTACTTGTTCAGCTTGCTACACGTATTTCACATTCTCTTTTTTTCCTCTCGTACTTTTCACACTTGTTGCCTTATGTTGTATGTACGCTTAATACTGTGACATATGCATTGGGAAAGTCCAAAATGAAATTTTCTGAGATGCGTATAAACCAAATATAGTTTTGATAAAAAAATGCTTAAGATTAAAGATCATCAATATTTTTTAAGTTAATTTAATATTTTACGAATTCATTTTTTTTGTGAAACAGGTAATTAAATCAAAATACCAACGAATAAAAGATTTTAAATATTGTAAAGGAAAAGCAACACATAATTTATCCAAAGAGGTACAATTTTTTTTGCGAATGCGAATTATTATATGAAGCTTTGGTTTTACGAAGCGTCATTCTTCGTGTGTTATCAAATGGAATGACAATGAGTCTAACACGGCATGCATACATATACACTTACATATATGTGTATGTATACATCATATTAAATACTACATTCAATGTACAAACACGACTGATACTGTTTTTTTTTTCGTAATACCGTTTTTGATTGGCTGGCTGTTAAATTAATGTGCAACGTTTCTACTTTACCTGTCCAATGAAATGCAAAGCTGAAGAAAATCTGTTTCATTTTTTGCATTTCACCTTGAGTAAATATAGTATATTTGATCGGAAACCAAAGAGGCACAAAAATTTTCAAAAGTGGAAGGATATTGTGCTTCACAAAGCGTTTTCCATGTATTTTACCTGACAGTCAGGTTAAGTGAAGAGGACACGAATGAAAAAAAAAATTTGCGCGTGCACTCTGATGGAAAATGGTTGCCAAATTAGCAGCATGATGTAATATGCTGAAAGCTTCCTTTGAATCCTTTGTCCAACTGGTTGTAGACTAATGTAATCTTTACACATGATATTATTATTCTGTTTTCAGAATGTGGATGGGTTGTTCTATGCCTTTGGATGTGAGTTATATGTATGTACGTATTTAGATGGAAATTCAGCGATGTTTCCAATTTTATGACATGCCAAGATGTAAAATTTTCCTAAGAATTTTGCACAAAGTCAACCCTCAAGGTTAGATAATAGATAATAATATATGTGAGTGCACTTGTTGTAGTGCTTTAAAAACCATGAATCTCTCCCCTTTTTCTGCACAGCCCCAACCAAAATTGTAAGGGCAAAACTTGAACTGCACAATCCCCAAACATCCTAAGTAACTCAATGACTTGTTGTTAGATGAAGATGATGTGCGTATAAACGTGTGCAAAGAGCTCTAAAATAAAAAAATGCACAATAACTCAGTATCTAACTGGTACACAAGCTTGTATTCAGAGAATAAAAAATCTTTAGCAAAATCGCTAACGTTGACATCTTTAGCTTTTCCTTTAAACTATTGTGTAAGCAATTTGCTCTGTCAGATGACTAAGCACTTCTTTATCTTCTTGCGCAATTTAGCATTGAAGGGATGCCTATATGCTTGACAAATTTGGTAACATTTACAAAGAAATAGGATATACATGGCCCATCTCGTCAAAAAGTAGAGTGTACATACCTAGGTATGTATATATAGGTATATATTTAGCATTTTTTTTGCAATACTGGTACGTAAGGCAATTTGTCGTATTGTTTTTCAAGAGAATACGGTTGGCTGACTAGGTGCGCCATAATGAGGTGCTACGGGGAACTTATTTTACGTAAAGGTCCACACAGTCTATCTTATCTTTTAGTTAAGTTACTTAAAATATAAAAAATACTGTAAGTTTTAAACGTGCTTCATTTCAGGAAAAAGTGTAAAAAACTGGAGTATCGAGCAAAAGTTTAATAACCGAGGTGCTACAAGGTAAATAAAACAAGTTTTAAAAAAGTGCTTAATTTGCTTCAAGGTATTTTAACACTTACTTATTAAATAGTTAAAAAGTTTTTGATTTAAAGATTACAAATTAAAATAAATTTTGTCTATTATTTTAGGGGTTTCGTAAGATCTGATGCGTATGGATTCTATAATTCGTGGGTGGTCAATGGACTTGATAATGTTTGCAGCTGAGCACAAGCTATACCAACTTTGGTAGCAAATGAATACATTTGGATTCTTTTGGAAGTTCATCAAATGTGTATCTAGTGGGAAGTAAGAAGTTAATTAATTAAAAAATATAATATTGTTGATGTGCGTCCAATGGGTTTTTAATTTCAGATAAGTTTTAACACTGACAAGGTTTTGATTTATTTTATTTCAGGTAGAAAACAATACCATATTGGATGTGTAGTATGGAATATGGAAAAACTAGGAAACTCCATTTAATGAATTACCAGGTGTGTAGATGCGTTTTTCGACATATCTGGACATAAATGTATAAAATAACTAAAAAAACAAAGTGTGTATACTGAGTGTTGTTTTATTTAAAAATTAAATAGTTGGCCTATTTGGAACTCCATTTCGGAGGACTAGCATATGCCGTAGAAGAATGGATACTATGGATGCGTGGGAGGTGGTCAGTGAACTTGGTGCAACCAGCTAGAAGCGATGAATGAAGGCATCTGGATTTTCTGACGACTTGTTGGTATGCTTCAAACTTATAAGGTGAGCAAACACCACATTATTTGGAGATTTATGGTGGGTCTTAGGTTTTTGTGATCAAAGGCTAGCTATTTAAAATTTTAAAAGGTCATTTTACCTTTTTTAAACCTTTTTTATTTATTTTTCAGGCAGGATTCAAGGTTATATTGTGGTGGTCAGCAGCAAGCTTTTTAATCAACAACCAAGGTCGTCGTTAACGGAAGTGTAAGGTTGGTTGGTGTAAATAGGCAAAACGATACTTTAATAGCAGAGTATACATCAAGTATAAATCAAAGCAGAGGTTTGAAAAATTAGGGGAAAATGGTAAAGCATTGAAAGGTAGTAAACGTAAATTAAAATTTAACAGTTATATTTTTAGACTTGAACAGGCAACTGTCAGAATGTACCGGGCAGTTCATTGCAAAAAAATCAACTTAAAAGTATTTAAGTTCAGCAAAAAGAGGGATATATTTAGTATGCGTATATAATAATTGATATGCGGTTATCTTAATTGCATTTAGACCTAAAAACAACATACGTTTGTTTAGGATCTTCAGAATTTATTATTCGTGTTTGTGAGATGCTTAAGTATTGCATTCCATTATTTCGTTCTACAACTTGAAATTTTCTATTCATTGCCAAAATGTAGTTGGCAGTTAATTTATTCTACTTTGAAGGGAATTAATAATGATTCTTTGAATATATATATTCTTGATTGGAAGTGACTTGAAGTCCCAAAAATTCGTACGGTTGGTATAGTGCATTTCTAAGATGTCGATTTCGTACTAATATAAAAAACATCTACAGCAGGTTGACAGGTTGTATTTAAATGATATTGTTCAATTGGGCAAATGGTAGATTTCCTAAACTGACAGTAGGGTACTTTCAAACAAGTATTTACATATTTTGAAGGTTAGCTTTCCTTAAATGCTAACTGTTTTTAAAGAGTGGCGATCCAATATATCGGTACAAACGGCTGAAATAAGAAATGTAGTTATTTTGGTGAAGCGAATCATATAAATGCACTGCAAAAAGTTATGAAGCTTAAGAGTCGATAGAATAAAACACTACTAAAACCAATAATTTTGGGACAATTTTTGTATTTTGATAGTACGTTAACAGAAGCGTATTTTCAAACTAATTATCTAGAATTAGTAATTTTAGTAATTTAGTAATTTAGTCTTTATTAACGTGTTTCATTACATTTCAGGTAGATAATAAAATACATTATCACTAATTGATCTAACAATAAGAACACGGAATAAATCCAAACAAAATCATAATACATGGAACCAATAGACAGAAAGACCAATAGAGTGATGGTAGGTGTGGCTACCGCTGCGGTTAGTCTAAACCCGGGATGAAATCAGTATGGGTAGAAAATAATAATAAAGAAAGATGAGGAAGGAGTGTTGTGCTCTGATATTTGCGACTAACTGCCGATTTCTTTATTTTACAATCAATACAATCTTGCAAACGCTCATCATCATAGTTACTGTGATAATGCTTGAACCACGCGTCACACTAGCATATTAAGCTACATGATATTTAAATGGGCAAAGTTAATCGTTAATTTATTACTGATGTAGTATTTTTACCAGTAGTCGTTGAAGTTAGATCAAAATTAGATGGTGTTAGCATAACGATGACTTATAAATAGTGCAATCATTGTGTTTAGTGAATGGGTCTTGCTCAGTAGAAGTAAAATGGTGCAAGTCAGTCCGTTATTCCAAAAGAATAAATATAGTTATTGTTGTTATGGTAAAATATTGCACTGATACTTTTTCTACTTATCGATAGAATAAAGTTGATTAGGAAGTAATTTGGAACTTTTAAAAACAAATGTTAGGGCAGATAAACGATTAGCATAATGGAATGCTCCAGTGCGCGTTTTTCATTAAAACCAAAGTTTTTTTTCTTAAAGTAGGTTAGCATGTCACTTTTTAAACAGTAAATGTAAATACTGTTGACGTTTTTATATAGTTAAATACTGCAGTTAGTATTTTTGAAGCATGCAGGTACCTATTGAGTTTATTTGCACACGAAGAGATTTGTTATTTGATGCCCTTTTTGATTTGGTGATTTATATTAGCAAAAGATTGCAGATAAAGACAATGCTGCCATAGTTGTAATTTTCAGAACTTTTTCAGGAGTAGGGATGTATTTTGAAAACTTTCAACTAAAAAAACCACTTCGGTTGAAACTTTTGTGAATTGTGCAATTTAATTTTAAGGTGTCTCCAATTTTTGTTTGAAATAATCTGTAAACTTTTACCAATACTGATCGCGTAGAGATATTATGTAAATCATTTAAAATTCATTTTTGGTGGTGCAAACAAGCAATAAAATTAAAAGGTATATACGTTTGGTAGATAACTGCATGATAAAATACCAGCTATATTTAACGTTGACAAAGTAATATTTAGGAACTAGCCTCAACTTCCATAACGTAATGAAGAGTTTATTAGAAAAGATCGATAGAGTGTTCTAAACCAATTCAGTAAGCTTACATATTTGTATGTGCACCCTTTTATTTTTGCTTACTCTAAAACACGAACATATTTTAAAGACGAAGTTTTTACATTTAAAAAAAGGAAAAAAATGAACGAATTTAGAATTATGAATTATAGCTCAAAATTATTATGCATGACTCAATTTAGGATTTTCTGGGATTGGTTGGGAGTGAACTAGATTAATTTTTTTAACTCCAATATATTTTGGAAACTGACTAATTTTGATTTAGTCGGTCAATGATATTTGAAGTCAGATAAATGAAATTACTTAATTTTTATAGTTGAAGCGGTTCCGCACATTTTCTTGAATATACATAATACATTCACTGTTAAGATGCCATGTTTACATGTTTGCTACGAGCCTTATAAAAAACATTGCACTATTTGAATCCAGAGTTTATCTGTTATTTAGGCAGTTTTTGATCGACAAAGAAACGTTCATATTCAATTACAAGGACAGCTTTTGTTCAAAATTGAACGAGTCATTGCAACACCAAAGCTTACTTGAGAATTGTTAAAAAGGTGATGGATTTTCTGATTTTTAAAAACCAACTGGTTTTAAACATTAGTGTATTGTGGAGAAAAGAATGCATGTTTTTCCCCAAATATTCCTTTGAATTATTCTGTTAATTTATTAAAAATATGATTCGGTAGGATAATTAAGGAATTTAAATCATTCGACATGATCAAATATGAAGATGAAGATCCTTAAAAGAGAATTAACTTTCGGAAAACTGGACTCTCATAAGGTAAATGAGAGTTTAATATTAAAAATCCGAGGATATTATTCAGTAGTTAAAATTGGTTTGTTTGTGCACTATAATAGCATGTTAGTTACCATGGTTTTTGTAATACAGAAAGAATAGTAGTTCAATAGTATACCAAACAATAGTGATGGTAACTTAGGCTACCGCTGTAAGGCGTTCGGGGAGGTTTGAACCCTTACAAATTGGTGTGGGTGAACTGTTATAAAAGTAACGGAGAATAGATAGAATGACAGAAGTTAGTTGAAAGAAAATGATGGAAGGTCAAACAACTTTATTTGTCATCATATGAATGATATTGATGAATGAAAATAAAATCGTTTTAATAATCAAGATAAAATTTACTTGCATTGAAATATTTAAGTTTAAAAATTGTAAATGCACACGTTAGAGGCTTACAGTGTATATAATGTAGATATAACTGTAAAATCAAATTTGAATCCCAAGAAAGCTTGCACGATTACATCTAGTGTTTGTTTATATTTTTCCATTTCATTCATACTTTTGTGGATTTTATAGTTAATTGACGACCTTAGATAAAACGTTGTCAAAGTTACTTTCATTTTATCATATGCAAGGTATCATATAAGTTAGTTTGGTGGTGGTAGTGCGTGTATGTGTGGGTGAGTGGCTATATATTGATAATATGAATGTATCATATATTCAAGTAGGAAAACCATTAATTTCAACAATACTTAAAAGACATTTTATTACGATACGTTCCCATTTCTTACACTTTTATGTAAGACTCTTGAATTGAAATAAGCACTAGTTTGAATATTTAACATTAGCATTGATACTTTCTCTACTTATCTATAGAATATATTTTTCAGTAAGGTAATTTGTGAATTTTAAAATAAAATACGAATGCAGATGAAAGATTAGCATTATGGAACTCTCCAGTTCTCATTTTTCTGTAGAGTAAATGTTTTTTCATAAAGTAGGTAAACATTTCGTTTTCCACAATAAATATAGACGTTGTAGGAATCAGAGTTAATATTTTTAAAGTATGTAGGTAACTATCGAGTTGCATTTGAACATGAAGAAATACAATTGCTGTTGAAACTTTTTTAAAGTTAGTTAATACAAGCAGCCATTTATTTCTGTTCTGTTCTGTAAGATACGACTCATATTGAATAATAATTGTACTATTTCAGTCCAAATTTATCTGTTATTTAAATAGTATTTATTTGAGGCAGACACATGTACAATGTATATTGAAATATTAGAACCCATTTTAAGTCAAGAATTGAACAAGGCATTGCAGTAGCAAGTTTATTTAGGAATTGTTTTTAAGAATCATGGAATTTTGGATTACAACTATCAGCTGTTTTTAAACTTCGTGGATATAATATTGCGAGCTTTCTACAAAGATTCCTTTGAAATATTGACAATTTTTAGTATGAAGATCTGGTTTAGGCATTCATTGTCAATAGATAGGAACTATGATGAGAAATTTCAGTTGCATTTAACATTTCAAGAGTAGTTTTTGGGAATTGGACTTTCATAATGTAATTGGAAGTTTATTGGTAAAGATAAAAATAAAGTGATTTCTACACTAGAGTAGCATAGTAAGTTATTACGGCTATGGTTGTTTTAACACAACTCATAATTTTTTTATGATAAAATTAAAAATATATTGAAATATTTATTGAAATGTGAAATACATGAAAAGAGGTTTTAAACCTAGCTAATAGTTTTTAAAATAAATCGTCAATTTAGATGTTTCATGCACATCAACTTGTCTCGTAATCCTTGTAGCCTTGAACGGCAGAATATGAAAGCATTTACAGCGGAAAAAATGATGTTGGGTTCTTTAATTTAATAAAATTATTTCTAATTCTCAAAAGCTAAATAATTACTAAGCTTTGACCTCTTAAATTTAATCAATAATTTTCTAGAGATTTCTCTCTCTAAAATCAGGTTCATGCTCAATGGGCATAAACCAGTATGTTGTATTTTACCTACTTATTTTTAGTTTAATGTATGCTTATTGGCGTATGAAATGCAGTGTGTATGAAAAACTAACCAACCATCATGTACCTAAAGTATTCACCTATTTTTTGAAACCTTTTTGAAATTATATGAAAATCTATAAAAACCCTAAAGATTAATAAATTATCAGATTAGTCAAAATTAACCAACTCCCTAATTGGCATCAAAATTATTTACTCGTAACTTAACCTAGTTATATAATGATAAAATTAAAAATGTATTGAAATATTTATTGAAATGTGAAATACATGAAAAGAGGTTTTAAACCTAGCTAATAGTTTTTAAAATAAATCGTCAATTTAGATGCTTCATGCACATCAACTTGTCTCGTAATCCTTGTAGCCTTGAACGGCAGAATATGAAAGCATTAACAGCGGAAAAAATGATGTTGGGTTTTCCAATTTAATAAAATTATTTCTAACTCTCAAAACCTAAATAAAATTGCTTAACAAACACAATAAATTTGTGCTAAATCGTTTAAAACCTTGAGCGTTGAATTTAAATAATTGAAATGGAAGATTAATTTAAAACCTGAGAGTGAAAGTGATTCAAATATTTAACTTTCGTCAGAAGTAGTTACTGCCTACAGTTGACAAAATGAGTGTGAAATATAACTGTAAAAGGAAATTTGAAACCTAACAGTGATTTTGTTAGTAGATGTTGAATTGAGTTGACAATCTTTGAAGAGTTATTTTCGGAATTGTACTTAATTTAAATTTCACTATTTATAGATACAGAAAGTACAATTTAGAAAAAAATGGTAATTCACAAATCCGGTGTAATAAGTTACAATATAAAAAGTATCCTCAAAGGTAACTTGTTATCATCGTGATAATGTTTTATTTTAAAATTTCAGGTGAAATTCTTTATAAGGTTCGCTACTCAAATTGATTTAGGGGTAGTATTGCATTGAAATGTAGAATACATCAAAAGAGATTTTAAAGCTAGTAAATAAATTTCTAAGATAAATCGTAAATTTAGATGTTTCATACTTATCGACTTATCTCGTCATCTTCATGGCCTTGAACGGAAGAATACGAAAGTATTTTCTTTACAGTGGAAAATATTACTTTTCGTTCTTTAATTTAATCAAATTACTTTTAATCCCAGTAGCTAAATAAAATTTTGGTAAATCGTTCAAAAACTTGAGCGTTGAAATTTAATAAAGTAAATGACACATTCATTTAAAACCTGAGAGTCAAAGTGATTCAAATATTTAACTTTCGTCAGAAGTAGTTACTGCCTAGAGTCAACGAAATGAATGTGAAATATAACTGTAAAACGAAATTTGAAACCTAACAGTGATTTTGTTAGTAGATGTTGAAGTAAGTTGAAAATCTTTAAAGAGTTATTTTCGGAGTTATACTGAATTAAAAAATAATAATTTCACTCTAACTTTTGAAAGATAAAGTACAATTTAGAAAAAAAGGTAATTCACAAATCCGTGGTAATAAGTTTCCAATATAAAAAGTATCTCCAAAAGTAACTTATTATTACCTATCGATCGTCAAAATGTCAGCAATGAAATAAATTTATAAGTTAAATTACGAATACGATTAAGCGCATTCAGGAAAAATATATATAAAAATATATGTAATTTAGGAAAATTATAAAAAATGTTGTCATTAGTGTAACTAAATTTAATAATGTTGTTTAAATAGTTATAAAAGCGACAAGATGTTTGTATTGAA
>JAQFZG010000051.1:0-61009 GCA_034695465.1 Entomobrya nicoleti
CCCTTTGGAATAACAGCACGGCACTTGAGAATTAAAGCACGGCACTTGGAATAACAGCACGGCACTTAGAATAACAGCACGGCACTTGGGAATAACGACACGGCACTTGGTAATAACGGCACGGTCCTTTAGAATAACAGCACGGATTTTAGGAATACCGATATGGCCCTTTGGAATAACAGCACGGCACTTGAGAATTAAAGCACGGCACTTGGAATAACAGCACGGCACTTAGAATAACAGGACGGCTCTTGGGAATAACGGCACGGCACAAACGAATATCAGCACGGCACTTGGGAATAACAGCACGGCACTTGGGAATAACGGCACGGCACTTGAGAATTAAAGCACGGCACTTTAGAATAACATCTCGGCTCTTGGGAATAACAGCACGGCCCTTGGGAATAACAGCACGGCCCTTTGGAATAACAGCACAGCTCTTAGAAATAAAAGCACGGCGCCTGGGTATAACAGCACGGAGCAGCGGAATAACAGCATGGCTCTTGGGAATAACGGCACGGTCCTTTAGAATAACAGCACAACTCTTAGAAATAAAAGCATGGCACCTGGGTATAACGGCACGGAGCTTGGGAATAACAGCACGGCACTTTGGACTAATTGCACGGCACATGTGCATACTAGCACGGCACTTGGGATTAACGGCACGGCCGTTTGGTATAACAGAACGGTACCAAGGAATAATAGCACGGTTCTTGGGAAAAACAGCATTAACCTTGGGAATAACAGCACGGCACCTAGGAATAACAGCACGGTACTAGGGAAAAACGGCACGTCTTTTAGGAACAACAGCACGGCACTTGAGAACTAAAGCACGGCACTTAGTAGTAACTGCACTGCACTAAGGAATAACGGCATAGTTTGGATGTAACATCACGGCACCTGGGAATAACAGCACGGTTCTTGAGAATAACGGGACGGCACAATGAATAACACCACGGCACTGAGGAATAATGGCACGGCGCTTGAGACTAACGGCAGGACACATTAGAATTACGAAATGGAACTTGAGAATTGCAACACGGCACTTAGGAATAAGGGCACGGTTCTTGGGAATAACAGCAGGGCACTTGGGAATAACAACACGGCTCTTGGTAATAACGGCACGGTCTTTTGGAATAACAGCACGGATTTTAGGAATACCGATATGGCACTTTGGAATAACAGCACGGCACCTGAGAATTAAAGCACGGCACTTTGAAATAACAGCACGGCACTTGGAATAACAGCACGGCTTTTGGGAATAACCGCACGGCCCTTTGGAATAACATCACGGCAATTGGGAATAACAGCACATCTTTTTGTAATAACGGCACGTCACTTAGGATTGACAGCATGGAACGTGGAAAAACAGCACAGCTCTTAGAAATAACAGCTCGGTCCTTTGGAATAACGGCACTGCACAGGAGAATAACAGCCAGGCATCTAGGAATAACAGCACAGTTCTTGGGAATTACGGCACGGCTTTCGGGAATAACAGCACGGCTCTTGGGAATAACAGCACGTTCCTTTGGAATAACAGCACGGCTTTTGGAAATAACAGCACGGCTTTTGGGAATAACAGCACGGCACCTAGGAATATAAGCACGGTTCTTGGAAAAAACAGCATGAAACTTTTGAATAACAGCACGGCACCTAGGAATAACAGCATGGCACCTAGGAATAACAGCACGGTTCTTGGAAATAACGGCACGGCACAATAAATAACACCACGGCACTGAGGAATAATGGCACGGCGCTTGAGACTAACGGCAGGACACATTAGAATTACGAAATGGAACTTGAGAATTGCAACACGGCACTTAGGAATAAGGGCACGGTTCTTGGGAATAACAGCAGGGCACTTGGGAATAACAACACGGCTCTTGGTAATAACGGCACGGTCCTTTGGAATAACAGCACGGATTTTAGGGATACCGATACGGCACTTTGAAATAACAGCACGGCACCTGAGAATTAAAGCACGGCACTTTGAAATAACAACACGGCACTTGGGAATAACAGCACATCTTTTGGTAATAACGGCACGGCACTTAGGATTGACAGCATGGCACGTGGAAAAACAGCACAGCTCTTAGAAATAACAGCTCGGCCCTTTGGAATAACGGCACTGCACAGGAGAATAACAGCCAGTCACCTAGGAATAACAGCACAGTTCTTGGGAATTACGGCACGGCTCTTGGGAATAACAGCACGTTCCTTTGGAATAACAGCACGGCTTTTGGGAATAACAGCACGGCTTTTGGGAATAACAGCACGGCACCTAAGAATAACAGCACGGTTCTTGGAAAAAACAGCATGAAACTTTTGAATAACAGCACGGCACCTAGGAATAACAGCATGGCACCTAGGAATAACAGCACGGTTCTTGGAAATAACGGCACGTCTTTTAGGAATAATAGCACGGCACTTGAGAACTAAATTAAGGCACTTGTTAGTAACAGCACGGCACTAAGGAATAACGGCACGGCTTTGGAGATAACATCACGGCACTTGGGAATAATAGCACGGTTCTTGGGAATAACAGCACGGCACAAGAAATAACAGCACGGCACTTGGGAATAATGGCACGGCGCTTGAGACTAACGGCACGACACTTGAGAATTACTGCATGAAACTTGAGAATAACAGCACGGCACTTGGGAATAAAGGCACGGCGCTTGAGACTAACGGCACGACACTTGAGAATTACGGCATGAAACTTGGGAATAACAGCACGGCACCTATGAATAACAGTACGGTTCTTATTGTGCACAATTTTTGTAATGTGAACCAATTTTTGGTGTTGCAAAAAACAAAACTTAGGAATAATGACTTGTTTGGATAAACTATGATACCCAAATCTTGGAAAATTTAGTTTTTACCCGTTTAATCGCCAGCATCCTTAATTACAAATAGATAATCCACCCACGACAACATTTAACGGTTGCCATTCATTCCTTATAACGAAAGAAATTCTAGATATAAAGTTTGGTATATACTGTTCTCGTTATTGTTCAACGAAAAAGTTGTTATTACGAAAAATAATTGGTTTACACACACTTCAAATAGCCGGTTAGCCGGTTGGTTAGTTGGTAGTAAGTTGATTTTATTGCATCAAAGTTTGACGTAACGGAAAATTTATATGCTCTTCACCGGAACCTGAGGTTGGGAAAGTGGACATTGGTTAATTCAATATAATTATATTTTTTTCTGAAAAAGGCATTGTGTTTAAAAAACGCATTGTCAGCGACACAGCTTTTAAGCAGTTTTGGTTCTTGCAAATAAATTTGCTGAGTAGTCTAAATTTTGGAATTTTGTTTTTCTCTAAATAAAAGCAAAGTACCGCGAAAGATTAATATGATTACTATGATTTGATTAAATGACTACTTTGTTGATTACGTAACATATGCGCAATATTAAAACGAATTTTGAACAATAAACTGTGACCATTTTTAATTCATAGAATGTTCGTATAAAATCTAATCAATGTTTTACCAGTTTAGAAATGATTGAAGTTATGATAGACATATTCATTTAGTAATAATAGTTAGCATAACATATTGTCCCAGCGTCATCACAAGAAGAAGAAATAAATGAATCTGAAGGTGGGCAGGGGGATCAGGAGAAAGGCGCGAATAAAGTTTAGAGGGAGGAGCGCTGGGTTTTTGTATGATGCATGGCATTACTTCTTTTTAGTGAGGTAGAATTTTGTAGTTTTGTGTGGAGCGGACGTGCCTTCAGCAGCGAACGCGTGTAAAAAGCATTCAAAGTGTGCATTTATTTAATAAGAAATTCCTGGATTCTCTGCATTAAAGTGATATCCTCAAAGCTGACTCATCATCTCTACCACTGAGCATATCTCACCCAAATACATATATTAAATATTTTTATTTGTTATGCTTATTCGACAATAGATCTATACGAAGTTAGCATTAAAAAGATAAAATAATGTAATAATCGTTTGCAGTTGCGACTTAAAGCACAAATTTGCAAAGTTTATTTTGATTGACTTTACCATGAACCGCTATAAAACCATTGTTATAAAACTACAGTAAATATTTCTAGATATAGGGAAAACTTGAAAAATCGGTGTAAAACTAATGCTCTAACACTACGAAACTCATTAAAACATGTCTTTTAAAATTTATCCAAACTGAACATTTAGTTTTATTAAAAACAAAAATTTTACTCCTAATTTAACAAGAAACTAATTTTAAATTTTGAGGACAGTACTCAATGAAAAATATTTCGGATTTGCAAATAATATTTGACAAAGTACAAATCAATTAACTACACTAACATGTAACTAAATATGCTTAATAAATAATTTCAAATTCTCTAACTTATTATCTAAACAAATTACATAAAAGGCTTTAAACGTAAATATTACTACGATTACTCATTTAATGTAATCTTACAAGGGTTTTTTAGCCTGGGTTAGTTGAATATGTGACAACGTGCTTACATGATTTAGTAACTCAGGTTTAGTAAAAAATCGCTTGTAACACTGATTGCATTTGAAACGATATTCGCTAATGTCGCCGTGGATTCTTGCTGTGTGACTTTTAAGCTCAGGGTTCGTAAAGAAACTCAGAGAGCATTTGTCGCAACTAAAAGTACGTTCTCGCGCTGTGGTATGTTTTCGGAATATGTGTGCATTCAACTGGGCCACCGTTATAAATGCAGCATTACAATCGGAGCAAGAATGAGATTTCTCTTGTGTATGCCGAAAACGCATATGGCTAAACAGCCCAGTGTTATCAGCAAAGCTTTCTTCACACAATTTACATGTGTAAGGCTTTTCCCTCACATGATGTTGTAAATGCCTCCACAAATGTGCCATTGTATCAAATTGTCTTTCGCAAAAGACACCAAGATGATTCAGTTCATTGTGACGATGAATTCGTCTGATGTGGGCTTGAAGGTTGACCTTAACTGCAAATCTCTTACTACAGTGTAAACACGTATATTTAAACTGGTTTTCGTGGGATTCCAGATGACTAACTAACGAGGGCTCTGCAAGACGTGTTACCCGAGTTGGACCTTGATACTATGCATGCTAAAGACACTTTATTATTAGATTATTGTGGCATATTCACATTTTTTGAATGGGCCTTTACTTCCAAATTACTAGCCATAATTTATCATGAAGCCACTAGGTCTCCAAGATCTTCTGGGGTTTCATACGTACAAAAGCAAGCTTGGAAATGTATTTTTTTGTTTTTCACAAAATATCTGTTATCTGAACAGAAATATATTATAGGGACTCATACTTTTAGAATTTCAAGGATATTTACAATCCTGGTAATTAAAAACTAAATTTTATTCAAATGTAGTCATGCCTGGCCCGCCGAATCTAACAAAACCTTTTATATTTTTATATATACTTTTAAATCATATAGGATAATCGATCAAAGTATCAAATTGAGCATAAAATGGTACATAGTTATCTGTACACACAGTTTTGACGCAAGTATATAGAATCTACTATGACGTAATAAGTCCTTGCCACACGCTATAAAAAAGTAAGAAAGGAGTTATAAAATACGATTTTCTTCTATTTCGGTCAACAAATCATCCCAATTATGAGCAAAATCCAATAAATATTGAATTTTTAAATAAAAAATACAACAATTATAATGTTCGAGCTTGTATTTGTGCCCCATAAGATCTTGTAGACCTTGTAGCTTCAAGATAAGTCATAGCCCGTAATTTGGAAGCAAGCGCCCATTCAGAACATGTGAATATGCCACAACAATCTTATAATAAAGTGTATTTAGCATGCATAGTATCAAGTTCCAGCTCGGTTAACACGTCTTGCAGAGCCCTCGTAAGTGATCCTTGTAACGCGTTCTAAATTTGCACTTGTCACACTCATAACATTTATCCTTCAAATGAATTTCCAAGTGCTTGTTGAGATTTCCATGTGTTTTATACTTTTTTAAGCATAATTTGCATTCAAATGTTTTCTCCGGGTTGTGTCCCTTCATGTGAGTTTTGAGATGACTATTATTACTAAACTTTTTGTCGCATAGGTGGCATGGGATTGTTTTCCCACTATCTTCTTGATGCACCAAGACGTGGCGATCCGATCCTTTCTTGGCAACATAAGACTTTTCACACGATTTGCAGCGAAACGGGCGTTCTGCTGTATGCAGTCTTGTGTGGTTGTCCAAGTTGTTTTTCTGCATAAACTTTTTGTCACACAATTTGCACTGGAATCTAATATTCTTGTGCACGGCTTTTGTATGCTTTTCTAAACCATATATTGAACCAAACGTTATCTGACATATTTTACATGTGTATTTTATTCCCTTGTGAATTGTGTTTGTATGAAATCTCAGCCCAACCTTGCTAGAATACGTCGCTTTGCACAATTTGCAGGGAAACATGGTTTCTAAAATATTCGTAAATAAATATTTGTTAGATGTCAATCGTTTGTTGGAGCGCCTACAATCTGTCAGATTTATGAGTTCTAAGGCTAAACAGCCATTTTTTTAAACAAACTTACTTGTATGAGATTGATGAGGATTACATAAGTAACACGAGAATGGTGTTAATTTATTGTTCGCCACTTTATATTGAAAAGCTAAACTAAACCGACACCCCTGATGCTGTTAAAGACACATTTCACAACTGACAGCGAAAAACTTTTGTACGATGGGTTATGAAATAACAACTTAAGTAAACGTATTGCACTTGCAACCTGTATACTTCGTAGGTAACGTATGAACATCACTTATTTTTTTCCAATCTCTTCGGTGACATATCAATAGGACATGCATTTCATCAGCCAAGCTACAGAGAAAATTTTAAGGTGCATAGCGACACTGCTTACTTTAATATGTAAAACCATGTAATTTAAAACGTACATATGTAAAGTTTCTGCTTAAGTAATACGTGCTGCATGTGTTTTAATCCTTTTATGCATGTTAAAATGCATACCTACTTCTGATCAAATCAACATCGTAAACCTTAGAAAATTACATTTTGTTTAAAAGGGCATAAATGGTTTATTTTTAATACTACGTGGTAATAAATACTCGCTCATAACCTGATACTAATATAGCAGAATGGAATATTTTATTTGGTATGGTGTCTGTATTTACAAACCATTTTTTAAACATAATTTAACATATGCAAGTAATACGGATACTTTATGGGACACGGTGGTTTTTATAAGTGGTTTTTGCTTTACATGACCACTAGTGGAATTCACTAAGGTTGCATACAAATGTTAATCGAATGAAATACATATTTATAACGAACAACCGATGGTATTATTTCTATATTTGGCTTATCATCATGCATCCACAAAAAATAGCAAGATTTAATTCTTGGTTGGGTTTAGTGAATGAAAAAACCATTATTATTTGAAGACAAGGCAAAGGCTTAAGAAAAATATTACCAATAATAAATGTATGTGGCTTATGTTTCTTTGCATTATTTACACATATTAAAACATATTTTTTGACATTCGACGAACAAAAACCCAGAAAGACAGTATATTTTTTGATCTCTCAAGGAGTCAAATTCTTTTTAATATGTATATTCTGTATAAACCCTTTGGCATTGAAAGCTTACCTAATTTATACAAAGACAATCTAACTGTTTTTTTCAAGACTATTTGCATATACGTTGGAAGTTGCAACATTGTCCATAAAAATAATCCATTTAATTATGTGGGCAAGGCAGGTTACCCAAATGTTTGGCAAATATTTAATGCACGTTCTACTAACTGATATGCAAGTACTTCAAACATCTTAACTCGATGCCCAAATTAATTATAACTCAAAGTTAAGTTTATTCTTACTAAAAAAACAGGAAATAAACAGTTATACATTTTAATTCTGCTACTGAATATTTAGATAATTTTGAATCCTAAAACAAATTCTACACTTAGATTCTTTTACGAAGTTAGAATTGGCATCATTTTTTTCAAGCTATCATTTAGAATAACGCAATGTACTGATTATCTCTTCTTAACACATGTGGTTTTAAAATAGTTCTTGTGTATGGGAAGTAACGTGTTGATTCAAACCGTATTTGTTGAGAAACTCCTTTTCACAAATCAAACAAACATATGGCTTTTCTCTAGTATGTTGGCAAATGTGAAGCAAGAATGCTTGTGAATCACACCAAAATTTACTTCCATCAGTACAAAAAACGCATGTAACAGTTTTGTTCAAATGCTCATGTTATTGAAAGGCGTGATGTTTTTGCAGGTCCCAGCCACCAAACAAACATTTTTTGCAATCCAAACATTGAAAACGCTACTCATTTTTTAGACGATGAGTATTTTTACTGTGAATCCTCAATTCAGCATTAGTAAAGAATACTTTACTGCAGTCCTTACATTTGTTAGTTCGTTCTAGAACTGAATGGATTCTGATCTGGTGATAAATTAGCTCAGGCTTAGTAACGAAAGCTGTTTGACAAACTCCACAAGAAAAAGATTTTTCGTTTGTGTGCCGGCGTCTAATGTGAGCATACACACCAGAAGGTTCTTGAAAGCCTGCCAAACATATTTTGCAAGAATGTGGCTTTTCCTTGGTATGTCTCCGTATGTGAATTTCCATACCACGCTTTCTGTAAAACCCTTTGTTGCAGAAAACACAAAAATAACACCGTTTTCGATAACGATGAATTTGTAGAATATGTTGCCGTAAATTAATCTCTCCATTGAAGCTCTTTAAGCATTTATCACATTTAATTGTTTTTCGAGTTTTGTGTGTTTTCAAATGTCGAAGTAAATCAGAATTTGTTTTAAACTTGAAGCTGCATTTTTCACAGCGAATCGTCTTTCTTCAGAATGAACGAGTTGATGGCGCTGTAAATGGGGGTTCGTTTTAAATTTCTGTCCACAGGTCCTACAGCAAAACGGCCTATTGTTCGAATGTGTACGCATGTGCGCTTTGAGCTCAATATTTTGACCAAAACGTTTATTGCACACTGAACACAGGAATAATTTACCAGCTTTACCAAGATGAGTTAATTTATGTCGGTCTAAACTTTTCTTGGCAACATAAGCCTTCTTACATATTTTGCAAACATAAGGACGTTCTCCTGTATGAAGTCTTGTGTGGTTGTCCAAATTGTTTTTCTGCATAAACACTTTGTCACACAATTTGCAGGGATATCTAATGCCCTTGTGCACCGAATCTATGTGCCAGGCCAAACCCCGGGCAGTTGCCAGTATTTTATCGCATGACTGGCAGGAATACATTTTTTTCACACACGAATAAATTACGGAACTAGATATTAGAAAATTTGCAACGTTGTGTTTGGTCCAAAAATTTTAAAATATCGTAGTTGTTTGCTCAAGGCACAACTTGCAACTGTGAACTATAAAATGTTTCGTTTACGTTCTGCGTCCAAGCATTGCACCGGGTCTAGGCCCATACCCCTCCATTCACTTACCCCCTCCCTCTCCTCTACCCCCACGGTTCACTTACCCCCTCGTCACTTACCCCCTCACACATTTACCCCCTCGGTCTCTTACCCCCCCAAAGCTTTACCCCCTTTACCCTTACCGTTAAAAATGAACTAATGTTTTATGGAATAAAAATATTACTCATACCCAAAATAGAACAATTGGGAAAAAATTCTTGTACTTATTCCTTAATGAAGTTTGATAGTATATAGGAAATGTACCATACAATAGTATTCATAGGTTGGGATTTTCAATTGTAACAATGTTTCCGTGCTGTTATGATAATGATACAATTATACTAACATTGAATGAAACGAATGTACTGCAATGGTTGAACATGAATATGAACGACTGACAATGTAGTGAATTTGATGCTCTTAATCCCCAATGTAATGTTTTAAGCTTCAATGTTCAATCAAACAATTAATGCTGGAATTTCATTTAGTTTAAACCAAATCATAGTGTGCCCTTTCGTGACTCAGCTTTTCTCAAATTTATTTTTGTGACTTGTATTTCCATCAGTACGTTTTTATCCAACGAATAACAATTTTACGTATTTGTTGTTCTAACATTTTTATTTTTTGAGTTTTATTGATTCTGCATTTTAATTTTAGAGTTTTATTGATTTCGCATTTTAATTGTTGATAATTTTAATTGAGTATCTGCTTAGTACGATAGTAAACATGCCATTAGAATTCGTAAAAAGTAGGCTAGAAGCCGACCATCTTGTTTATAAGGGCCATCGCTATATTTTTCAAATAAAGCGAAAAAATCATAATTTTTGGGCTTGTGTGCAAAAACGGAATCACAGGTGCAGTGGAGGAGTCTATACTGCCAATAACGAAGTTTTTAAAGAAAATGAGCATAATCACACTCCAGATGCAGCCAAAATTGGAGCTAAAAAGGTTGCTGCCAAAATACGAGCAACGGCTAAAACTTCTTCCGATCTTCCTCAAGTTATCGTTGCCAAATGTACCGAAGGAATTGGTGCCAGTGTTGCAGCGCAGTTACCTGCCCTGCGTTCAATTAAAAGGACCATTCGTAAGATCAGAGCCAAATCGGAGTATTCGTACCCAAACCCAACATCCTTATCGACTATGGATATTCCGGAAATCTTTCGAAAGACGGTTACAAATGAAAACTTTTTACTTTTTGACTCCGGCAAATCCGATGACCGAATTTTAATCTTTGGAACAATGAAGAACCTTGAGCACCTGCAAAATTCTTCGGAATGGTTCGCTGACGGGACGTTTAAGGTGGCTCCCAAATTTTTCGACCAGGTATACTGATAAACGCAAACGTAGTATAATTGAAATTTCAAATATTTAACAACGAATATGCGAATGAAAATTTATTTTAAATTCTTTAATTTCAGCTTTACACAATACACTTTTCTCGCTTCAACCGGGTGTTTCCAGCTTTATTTATCCTCCTTCCGAACAGGTTGGAGTCTACCTATGTCAGAATGCTAAGTGCATTGAAGGAGCTAGCACCGACACTTAACCCTCGCTCCATTACCACAGACTTCGAAAAGGCAGCAAAAAATGCATTTAAAAAGGCATTTCCGGAAACCCTTCAGCATGGCTGCTTATTCCACCTGGGTCAATGTTTTTGGAGAAAAATACAGCAATTGCCCGAAGTTTCGAAAAATTATGTTGCTGACCCAGAATATGCACTTAAAGTGAAATGTTTAACGGCACTTGCATTTGTTCCATCTCCGGCTGTTAAGGAAGCGTTTGATGATTTAATTTCTGACGAATTTTACTCGAGTTCAGCTGACATGGAAGATCTGATCGATTACGTTGAGGAAAATTGGATTGGAGGAATTCGAAGAGGGAAGCCAAGATCACCTAGATTTGCTATTGAAGAGTGGAACTGCTATGATCGTGTTATAGAGGGCCTGGCTAGAACTAATAATGCAGTAGAAGGATGGCACAGAGGTTTTCAAATTGAACTTGGTGCAACACATCCGACTTTGTGGAAATTTATACTGACCATACAGGAACATCAATCTTTGAATGAGTTTCAAATCGACCAGCATATAGCAGGACAAAGTTCTCAGCCAAAACGAAAAAACGTTCAAGAAGCCTCTGAAAGAATTAAGAGTATAGCAGAAGACTACGAAAATCGGTCCACAATTGATTATTTGATTGGCATTGCTCACAATTTAAGCTTAAATGTGTAGTTATTCAATGTTGTATGATGTAATGTATTTGCTAAATTTGTATTACCTGTAGTTTTGCATTTGCAAATAATTGCGAAAAAGTGCAAATTTTTTCGAAACTTTTTCGCGAATATAGTTTTTTAAATTTTGTATAGTTTAAATATTTTTGTTTTTATAGAATAATTTTGAATAGTTTGAAATTTTAAAATCGAAAAAAAAACCGCATATTTATGCATGTAAATGACAACCCTGGCTTTAGTTTTAATTACATTTGACATTGTACCCAACCTAAACCAAAAAAAGTATTCCAACAAATAAAGAGATTGACTTTGTGATTTACCTGTACCTAAAAAGTGCTTAAATGGGGCATCTGACAAGTATATTTGCATGCAAAACATGTTAAATTTCACCAACTTTGATAGTTAAAAATTGAAGTACAACATGCATCATAAAATTCTGCCTTAATGCATGCATGAAAACTTTTAAATTTTAATGCATTTTTGGAAGAAATAATTTAAAAGCAGTTATTTTCATTAATTTAACTTTTTAGTCAAGAAAACAGTCATTACAAACAACGCGGTATGGCTCTGTAGGCAACGAGGAGTAAAGAGACACGGCAAATGCGTTAGCTACCAAGTAACGTTTATACGATGTGTGTTAACAAGGTAGATTTTTTCATACATGAAGTGTGTTATTTTTTTGCTGAGGGGTAAGTGTGTAGGGGGGTAAGAGACCGAGGGGGTAAATGTGTGAGGGGGTAAGTGACGAGGGGGTAAGTGAACCGTGGGGGTAAAGGATAGGGAGGGGGTAAGTGACCGGAGGGGTATGGGCCGGTAAGGCATTGCACCTATGCATTTGGTACCACATATATATTAAAAGATATGTGCCATGTGTTCTTATTCCTTCAGTCATACGCATTTGATGAATGATGTAAGCTGAAACGTATATCAACCAAGTACCAAAAGGTACCTATGTATGCACGCACGAAGATATTAAATGTGGAGTGGATGTGTACATAAATTACAACAAATTTCCCGTTAATACATGCGGCATATGTAGCATTCATATGAAAGCCTTAACGACGTGGGCAAACTAGTTGTTTCTTAACCTTGTGTGCCTGAGAAAAGATACCTAGAGTATGTGTTTCCACGCAGGTGTGTCTAAGTGTATCCAAATGATTTGTGTGTGCATGTTTTTAAGTTATCGAATACTCTTATTGCTAATACGATTATATATAAGCTGCCTTTGTTAGCAACCCAGCCCTAAATATATATATATATATATATATGGGTTTACTTTGTCCTTGCATTGAAGATGTGGTATTTTTATTTCAATTTGTAACTGTATAAGCCAACCAAATGCATAGACAGTACATACATGAATGGATGCTTAAAAATAAACAAGTTCATAAGCACCATATTTACGTTCAGTAAGAGCAAGCAGTAGTTGAACTTTTATCTGGTTATTTTTAATCAAATTTGATGGAAATCCGAAGTTTTACGGTTGGACGTTTCTTAGATTTTCATCAGCTTGATGCTTTTTCAGTCTGCATCAAATTACGTCAAAATATTTCTTTCTATTCCGTTGTATTAAGACAACAATTGGAACAATACTAACTGGAGATTACGTAATAACTAATAAATATTGCTCCCCTTCATTGGACCATATTTTGTATTTTAGTAATCAATGCTAATTTTCCTGATGTCTTTTAAGTGTACCTTGATACTCAAAAGATATTAAGTTTGAATTAAACGAATTCATTCATTCTTACTTAACAAATTTTCGTTCCCATTCAAGTGACGTACTAGGATCTACTGCTATTACATCAAACAATATTATAAATGTAAGCAATATTAGACAAAAGTCTCAAAACGAATGGCTTTTATATGGAAATGGATACAAGTTTCTTTCAACAAGCCACATATACATTTTCCTTAAAGCAGTTGTTCCATCACTGATTTGAAATCATATACAATCACCCGTGCTTCAACAAGCTTGAACTTGTTCTCTTTAAAATACATTGAAAGGGTTAATAAAATTTAATATGTTGGTCTTAAGGAAAAACATGTATAGGAGTATGTATCATTCTGTGTTAGTGGAACTTGTGTATTTAAGTACACCGTATATGGTGTTTGTTGCTGCTTAATAAATATATGGATATTCGTGCAACTCAAAAAGAATTTGCTAAAAACGTCCATCTAAAGACTTTATCGCTCACATCGTCAGTCTTTTGCCAACTTACATAATAGATTAAAATTCAATCTACTGCAAATCCGGTTTTCGGAATAGAAAATAACTTCGTTTTTTTTCTTTTGGTGTTGATATCAACTGTTTGGTATCAAGTTTTTATTATTTTTCTTGAGAGGTATATTTTCATTTGCGTCCGTACATTTCTGATATAATCTTTTTTAACTTGCAAAAATCTATGGGAAAAGCTTGTGCACATGCCAAAAAATACAACAATGGAACAATATGAATATTTGGTACATATTTTTTTTAACTAATCACTTGGTTATACATTTTAACAATATACTCATGATGATATATACAGAGGTGATAACACTTACCCAAACCAAAAAGCTACACACAAAAGCATTTCGGAACTTAGTGTTAGAGTACGATTTACGTTTCGCTTTTCATTTCACATCTACTCACCGTACTCCCCGCACACAGGACACAAGTTGGCATATGCTTAAATGAAATACATAGTGTTTCTACTATAGTAGAAATACACTGCTAATTTTTTCACGCATCTGCTTACAACTCATTCTACTTCGAAGAAATCATAAACACACAATACACAATTTTTAGCAAATTCCACGAAAAGATTTGTATGCCTCTTTTGTTTTTCCAACAGAATGAAACTTAGCATTTTTTGCTCACACCAGCCACATCCAATTCGTTTAGTTCGCTCGAAAGGCAATGAAATCGATTTTAGCCGTGCTTAGAGACAACCGAAATATTTGAGGTAAAGCTAAAAACATATATACGTGAAATTATATATTTATTATAAAGATTAAAAAGTATTCATTAATATATTTATAGTGTAATTTATGTTAGAGTTTAAGAATATTAAGTTATATTTGTTTGTGTTCACAGTTTATTTGTTTAAATTGTAGCTATTTTGAAAATAATTATAAGACAGCCAAATAACAGTAGCTGCCATGACGACAAATACGATGGCATCTGAGCAAAGCGGTGATATAGCTGATGTGGAATTTACTGAAGGTTTTATTGTGGAAAGTATTGTTTCCAAGCGTATACGAAAAGGAGAAGCAGAATATCTCGTGAAATGGAAGGACTATGATTCCAAGGAAAATACATGGGAGCCTTATGCGAACGTGGAAAAACTTGTCATTCTGCCGGATTTTGAGCGAGAGTGGAACAAAAGCAAACGAGCAAAAGGGAGGTCGAAGAAAGCTCAAAAACGAAAGGTGGAGATGGCAACCACAAATTGTGACGTTGAGACGTACCAAAGTAAAGTTATCGAAGATCGGGAATTGAATGACCTGAAATTGAACGACCGTGAGTCTAAAATGGCTAAAAGGGAAGAGGTGGGTATTAAAAAAACAAATTACAGAAAATTAGCAGCTATTCGATAATATAAACAAAAGTAAATGTCGTTCCTAATTTAGGATGGTCAACAGCCAGTTTTGGAAAAGCCAAGTTTTGAAGGAGGTTGGCAGGCTGAGGCTATTTGGGGTGCAATGAAGCATCAAGACATGGTTTTGTTGTTAATCAAATGGAAGGATTCAGTTGAGCCGACATTTGTATCCGCACGAATTGCAAGAGTTGAGTGTCCACAGTTGCTTCTGGATTTTTATGAGGCAAGGCTCACCTGGCCTGAAGGTCAGGTCGTCGACAATGTTGAATTGTAGTTTATAAACGGATAAATCATGATTCAGACTTGAACTAATTGTAAATAATATAATAAAACTAATTGTTATTTTGGAAATTTTTTCTGGGAAATAGAATTAAAATTTAGCTGTGGATAGTTATTAAATTAAATCTATAACCAATCACAATAAATAAATATTTTGATATAAAATTAATAGAGTTAATTCAATGGTAAAAAATGTCCGAATGGAAATATTTAAAAATTATAGTTTATAAAAGCTGGTTTGTAAATGTAAATGGTAAAATGTAAATTAAAAGAGTGATCACATATTTCAAATATTATAAAAACAAATATTATTTCAACAGCTGAGGGAAATAAATTACGACATTACTTGAATAATAAAAGAAGCTTAATGAAGTTTGGAACGTAGAAGGTAATAGTCTTATTTTAATTAAATTCTGGTTACGTATCGCAATAATTCAATCTAATAAATTAAAGTTTGGGTTATTACACAAAATTAATTAAACTGAATAGGCATTAACTACACAAGCACTATCTTGGGGCGAATTAGCAATTTTTTCTCAGGCAACGATGATTAGTATTTATTATATACGAATTTAATTAAAGAATGCTATCCGATCTGTATTGTTACGCGGAAAAATATTCTGAAATCATTATAAATGTGAATTGTAATATAATGATATTCAAGTAATTCACTATCACAAAAAATTTTCAACCGAAATGTCATCTAAGAATTGGACAACGGTGAATCGCAGAAAACAAAGTGGGCTGAATCAGTTGTAGAAACAAGATTGAATCATGGCTGAGTTTTACCAATGAGTTATTTAGATCGTATTAGGTTATACTTTTACACTCTAATATAAGTGTTAAAACTTAAAATAGAACTAAGAACAGGAATTTAGGCCTGTACAAAAGGCCTGATATTTTAAGGTCCTTGATTAGTTTAGACGTGGTTTGTTTTATCAGTCGAACGTAGTATTTCGTAAAGCCACTTTTGGACTATCCAATCAGCTTAAAGATTGATATATAAGAACGGGAAAAAGGTACAAACAATTCCATAATGGTTGTCTTACTTACGTAAATTAAAATCGGTTTGATTATGTGTGATTAAATTATAATGCTAAATTGTTATGTATGAAGGCATTTCTAGCAGTCCCTGGCTTACATATGTTTAGACTGTTGGGTACATATGTAACATTTCCAATGGGTAATTAAATGGTTGCGTAAAATATTTAAGGTATGCTTTGAAAAGTCTGTTAGACAGTTATGATATCCAGTTTGAAGTGAATATTGTTCTTATAAACATATATTTCAAATTATAATATTTGTGCGTAATGCTATACAACAAATTACAAGATATTTGATATCAAGATATGCAATTAAGCGATTACTGGTAGAATCCTGCCAGCTAGTACTCATACACTTTAGGTAATTACTGAATATATATTTTACTTGAACGCTTATTGCCTCATCTGCCAGTATATATTTCTTATTTTAGTTCTGCAGACTCACTGGTTGTAAGTTCACTTATTTTACTATTATACTTATTTGAGGGAGCTATTTTCCAAGAGCAAGTAAATCTTCATTTATTTAAAATTAAACCTTTATTCCCATCTACTAGCTCGCTTATAAAAAAAGGATTTTGAGTGGCAGAAAAAATGTAGTGAAGTTGAGAATAGGTCATCTAAGAGAATAAGGTTTTATCACTACCGTTTTAAATTTGGTCTTAACTATACGTAAGTTGCACATTCGAACAAGTCCAAAATACTAAAATGTGAAAAGTAACTCTTGTATTTGTATCATTTGCTGTAGTGCTTTCTACTGTTTCCAAACTCGGTACGGCAGTAAGGAACCACAAAATCAAACATTATAAGTATAGATTTATAACCGTGAACTCGGTAAACGCAAACGAATTTTCCATTAAAGAGGACAACCGTTATAATAACCAATCCGGGCTGATTACAAAGATGCAAAAAAATTATAAAATACGACAACTGACAAATGGGTCTCCAGTGGTATTAGAAAACGTTTACACTATGCTGAAAGGATTACAAAACGATCACTGCCTACTTGTAATTGACAATTGGCTCGATGCGGATATAAAACAAACGGCGGCGATGCCTGCCATCTTTCGGAAACTTGAACTAGCACTTAGCCATCGCAAACTATTTAAAAGACGTAAAAATTTGGAATATTTGGATCAGGTGCTGATTCCAACAAAAAACGATTTAAAAAACAATACCTTTTCAGACCATAATTTAATTGACAACAAATACCACAATTGTCCACTTTCAAAATTTTACATTCCTCTAATAGCGGACGAGATTAACGTAGCCTTTTGTGTGGATCTAAATCACGAGATGTTTCTTTTAAAGTCCAAGCCATGGCAGTGTGAAATTCAAGTAAGCCTGTTGATGCCCAAATATTTGGTGAAAAATCATAATTTTCCGGGATTACTTCAATACAAATATGGTTTGAAAACCAAGTTTATGCCAAGCACACGACCAAAGCTTCACATATTTTTAGATTTCAAATACGCACAAAACTTCGATTCTGCTGATTTGATTGAATGGATTGCAAATTATAGATTTCATGAAAAAAATGTACACTGGCCTGTTTTTAAAACAGGACATTCATCCCAAAACCACGTTAACTTTTTTGGCCTCGTCGTCTGCAGCGCTCAAAATGTCACAAGTTTGTTTGGTCGCGCATGTATTGTATCAGATCTTGAATTCGTTAACCTTTGCAATGATTGTCCTTCCTTGATGATTTCAACATCCCTAAATCAAAATGCACTGTCGTTCAATTTTTTTAAGTCAATGGAGAATAAGCGCGGTAGCAGTTTATGGGAAGGAATGTTTAGCTGCTACAAATTGGCTGCTGCTATAGATTCGAGTCTTTGCAAAGAAATGAATTATTTTGAAAATTTACCCAATGCCCAGAAGGCAATGAGGTCGCCATTAAAAAACCTTCATAACATAAAGCAACAGTACGCTGATAAGATTCAAATTCTTGCATTTGCACTTACTTCAGTGTTAAAGCAATTACTTGGTAATTACACATACACCGGACCATACAATGACGAATTTGGTTATCCGAGAAGTCTTCTTGCAAGACATATTCGTCTCGACGAGTCCTTTTTTGACGACCAAAATGTGGCTTTACGTTTCAAAAACCGATTCGGCTCTCTCCGGTTTGTTAGCTGTGGTGCCAGAGGTGTTGAAGCTTTTGAATTTCAGCAATTTGTCTCAATTTTTGAGACCTCAGTTTGGAACTATGTCTTAACCGTTGTAGTTTTACTTGTGGTTGCCATGAATCTAATTAAAGGAAGCGTGTGTCCATTTAATTCTATTGATAAAGTAACTTGCCTCATTAAAGTTATGCTGGAACAAAGTGATCCATTTCCAAATAGCTTTATCAAATCAAATCCATTTCGGTTTCTGATTTGTGGTGTCCTTTTAGGTGGACTTGTGCTAAGTAACGCATTTAAAAGTACAAATGTGTATAATATTGTTTTGCCTGAACAACCTCTAAAGTTTAGCACAATTGACGAGCTTATTCAGAATGGCTACAGTGTTTACACTAAAATATTTTCCTTTAGTTACATAGAAGGAAATTTAAAACAAGTTTCAAAGTCAACTGAAGTTGTTGTTGAACAAACTGGGCCACTCAGGTACCTTTACGTACTGACTAAAGAACCACAATACTTATTTTGGGGTTTATCTGAACTTTCTGCATATATTGAAATGATAACAGATCCAGGTGTAAAATTATATGAAAATGAAAAAACTTTATTTAAATATCTACAAAACAACACTAAGCTGCCTGTAGGATTATATGACATTATTGTAAAGCCTCTCAAATTACTACTACCACTTCTACAAGTAGGGTTATTAGAGGAGCAAAAGGTTACGGATTGTCTTAATTGGTCTGGTAGTTTGATGAAAAAGCAAAAAGAATTTATTTCAGAGGACTTAGAAAAATGCAACAAAACAGCTTGGCTTTTGCCAGATTATGAAGCGCAAGAATTGACCCGATCGCTTTATCAATCAGAGAAGCATTCGGACGTTGGAGTCAAAACGTACTTCAAAAAGAATCTAAATTTATACTTTAAAGGTTCACTGCCATCATCCTTAATACAACGTACGTTATCAATTCCCAGCTCAGGACTGTTGGAATGGTGGTCAAATTTAATTAATAGGACAGATTTGATAAGACGCACAGAAAGTCAGCCGCCTGTAAAACCAAACATGTCTGGGAATATACAAAAAATATTTATAATGTTAATGTTTGGAATATCTGTTGCACAAGGTTCCATGGTTCTGGAGCTACATGGAAGTATATTTAGATTATTTAAAGTGATATTTTACTTGTATATTTTTAAATTGCTATTACTGTTACAAAAGAGTGTATATATTATTTCCAAAAAAGTACGAGTAACTTATGCAAAAAATATCATCAAACCTAATCAATCAATGACAAAGACAAAATCAATGTTTAATACAGAAGCAAATATTTTGTGAGCTAATAACAATTATTTTTGAGCTATCCGTAAAATGTATTGCAAAATATTGAGGATTTGATTTTCTTGTGCAAGCAGTATTATTTGCGTTGATATCTTCATATATTTGAACTACATGAAATGGCGGACCAACATATAATATAAGAATTATATCACGCACCTTGGTACATTTATACTTGGGATTATATACCCTAAGCAAAATATACGCCCTAAATGTTTAAGAGAACTATAGTTTAAAGGACAACCGATAAAGAAACATGTTGAAAGGTTTGATTTCAAAAATTGGGTTTGCTTTGATTTTGCAAAAGAAATTCATAAATGTTGGGCAAATAAAGATTATACAAATTGGTTACCAATGAAATTGACCTCTGTGCATTCACTTTTCAAATGATCATCAATTCACATTACAAACTACGAATTCGTTAATGAAAACATTTTTCAGTAACATATGGTTAAATACTGCGAGTTACTGATAGAAATCCCATAGATAATTATTTTTCTATGTGTCCATTTCCCGACTACCAGGCAGACATATAGACCAGAAAATTCACTACATAAAGGCTCGTTCAAAATAATATGGGAATACGTACCGTGGTACACCACACCTGTTAATATTCTATTAATAATATTGATCAAAATACTACCAATAATTACCTGTATGCTATCTATATAAATATGCTTAAAACAG
Source organism: Entomobrya nicoleti (assembly GCA_034695465.1). NCBI lineage: Eukaryota > Metazoa > Arthropoda > Collembola > Entomobryomorpha > Entomobryidae > Entomobrya > Entomobrya nicoleti. Next base: position 20,667 of record JAQFZG010000051.1, read on the forward strand.
AATAGACTGATGTTCATAACATGAAGCACGTCTTAAAAGATTTGTAACATCCTACAAAACCAACGACGACGGCAAATATTCAAGCAATATTTGTTGTCTTTCATTGCGCAATTTTGTATGATATTTGAATTACTTAAAAACATAAACAAACAAATATTTCAAAATCAACTTATTATAGAAACTAGAAATTTTTCCGTGGACTTGGGTTGTACCCTCGATAACTGCTTTGTACAAGTGACATGCGGCTAGACGTTTGTGCTGATGTGTTGGCCATTTCAAGGGCTTTCGTTTGATATTTAACTTTTTAGTGTCCGCAAAAAAATAGCGGAATTGGACATGTGGCCCAGGCCAATGTAAAAATTCATAGGGTCCGTTAATTTATTTTCCTTTAAAATAAAAAGTTAATTTTGAATCGCTGTTTAAATAAAGTATTTGTTTTAATAAATTAATATGCAGCGAATATACAGCTAAAAATACAGATAGACATTTTCAAGGGACCACCATGTAATTTTATAACATGTTACTCTGACATCCATTAAAAAAAAGATTTACATCAGCAGCTTAGTATGTAGAACAATTAAAATATTAATTCACGTTTTTTTCATAAAGCTGTATCAAAGAAGCAGACTCCAGAGCATTCAACAAAATAGATGAGCCACATTCACACAAGCATACACACAAAAAAATGACCCGAAGAAGCGAAGTCGAGAAAAATACATTAGCAAGTTAAGCGTGTGCACGTACCAAACGTGAGCAGTGCACGTTTTCAACCAACAAGTGTGTGTGTGCATCGCAGATGATTTATTAGCATGGGAGGGTACAGCAAACATGTGGTTTTTCGGCACTCTTCACATTTTCATTTCTCTGCTCTCTGCCAAAAAAAATATTTGTTTTTGTTTACATTTCGTGTTCGCCGGAGCTTGGATCCACAACATAAAACCAGCTTTACAATTAAATTAAATTGTACAACTTTGCAATTTAATTTTTTGTGTTAATTAAAAAACAAAGCAAAGGGAACCATTAATCAGGTAAGCTAAAGTATCAAACAGTTAAAAATATAATTAATAAACTGTGTTTTTTTTAAATTATAATTTTAAAAGGAGTGAAATTTATTTTGTGTTGGTGTAATTTATTTTCTAGTTAATTAAATAATTTAATTGTTGTGTTGTTTAAATATTTTTTTCAGGTTACTAATTCTCAAGAAAAAAAAATATGACGACTGCCAGACAATCGAAGAAGTCAACCGGGAAACAAATTTCCAATCAGGAGGAAGGTCCAGAGTTTATTGTCGAAAAGATCCTGGATAAGCGTGTGCTGAAAGGAGGGGAGGTCCAGTATTATCTCAGTTGGCTAGGCTACGATGACAACTATAATACTTGGGAGCCTTTCCAGAATGTTGAAGGATTGCAAATGCTTCCCGAGTTCGAGAGGCAATGGAAGGAAAAGCAGAGTAAAAGGGAGAGTGGAGGGGGACGCCAAAAGAGGAAGTCGTCGGTGAAGGAGATGGTCACCCCTCCAGTTGCAGGGGCTCCAGTGGCATCCACTTCCTGTGCCGTTATCATCATCACCGCGTCCACCAGTCAGGAAAATGGAGAGGAGGAGGAAATTACACCACCGGAAAATGATGCCAGAAATGGAACAGCTGATCAAGTTAGTAAATTAATTTTAATATTTAAAAATTTAATTACTGGTGTTATGGTTATTTAAAAATTAATTTGGTTATTTTGATTGGTGTTTTTAGGAGCCAGAGGGAATGCAAGTGGAGCTGACAGAGATGAATGGCTTTGAGAAGGGACTTGAGCCGGAGAAAATAATTGGAGCGATTAAGTCACGTGGGGTTCTCTACTTTTTAATTAAGTGGAGGAATGAAGCAGATCCGGGTATTCTCGTTTCCAATGAAGTTGCCAAGGAAAAGTGTCCTCATCTCGTGTTTGAGTTTTATGAGGAGCGGTTATCTTGGCCGGAAATGGCGAGGGATGAGGAGTGAAGAAATGGGTTGGTGGAGAAAAGGAAGAGAAAAGTCCAAGAAAATTAAAATGTTTTTTTTGTATAAATTGACTGTTGTAGTTAAGTAATTATTTGAAATTAATTTTCAATGAGAATTGAAAAATGAACTTGTGCCTTTTTTGAACAATTAAAGTAACTGTTAATTTTTACAATTTTGTAAGAAGACTTGATAGATTAATAAGTAATTAATTAACTCTTTGCCATTGGCTATTTGTCAAATAAAGTGTAGAAAAGGTTTAAAAAATTAAATGTAATTTTTGACAACTTGATGTTAAAAAATCTTCTGGAATATAAATAATTTATCGTTGTTTAGAAAGAATGACAATCTAAAAAGTTTAATCAATTATAAATATATATTTAATTGTAACAAAGATATAATTTGTATTTTTGCACTACATTGTCAATTGGCAATGTAACTATTGATAAGATAAATTATTGATCTGTAATATATATATATTTAAAATATATATTTAAATAAATAAACTCGAACAAATGCAAATGGATTTTCAATATTATTTTTCACTACAAAATGTAAAGACAGCTTGTTTTCCAACTCATATATATATTTGTTCTATTCTAACTAATTGACAATTAAATTAATTATGGTAATTGTTCTAGAGAGTTTGGCGCATTCGGAGGACGAGGCCTGTCTCAAAGCTGACAATCTGAAGTGACGCAAGTTTTTCGAGCTGTGCCGTAATTCCGGCGGGCGGGCTCTCATCTTCGGAGAGAAAAAGAAAGCCATGTCAACTTGTGTAGTGATGAGGATGATAAGCTCACGATTTACACGGATAACTTTGGGAGGGGAGGAGCGTTGTGGAGGCGACGCACACGCCTTAATCAGTTGGACGAGGAGAAGCCTAGGGCGAACAAGTATTTGGAGGAGCCAGCTGGTGGGAGTAACAAGCAGTTAGAGCAAAGAAATGGATAAAATTAATTAATTTTAGGTAGTTTTCTATTTGGGGGTCGGGTTTGGAGGGTTAATTTATTTTTAATTAGTGGTACAATGAGTAATTATCTTTAAAATTAAAGGTGGTGGTTTTTAATTTGGGGACAAATTAATTTGGTATTTACATTTGCGATTGGAAATGGATTTTGTTGGGGATTTTTTTAATATTACTGTTTTGTTTTTTGGACAAAAAGCTGATGGTCTGCTGTGTGAGTGTACTGGTGACAGCGTGTGAGGATCAGATTTTTATGGAGAATTAGTTTGATTGGTTGTGATAAGCTGTGAGGAAGACCCTGTCAAGTGAAGACCCCCTTATGGATCGCATTCCATTTACGAGATCATTTACGGTTGTGATGGTGGTTAGGTCAGGTCAGGTGGGGTCAGGCTACTAAGCAACAAAAAGGAGATGAATAGGATATTAAACCAGCGGAAACAAATGGTGGTGAGACATCAGCAGTTAAATTATTTTTAATGGTTACAAATTTAATTGTTATTTAAAAAATAATTTGGTAAATTTGTTTGGATTTTTTTTAGGAGAGTGAGGGAATCCAAGTGGACCACACAGAGATGAATGGTTTTGAGAAGGGAATTGAGCCGGAGAAAATAATTGGATCTACTAAGTTTAGATGGCTCCTCTACTTTTTGATTAAGTGGAGAAATGAAGCAGATACGGGTATTCTAATTCCAAGTCAAGATATGAAAGAGAAGTGTCTTCAACATTCTTTTTGAGTTTTATGAGGAGCGGTTATGTTCGCCGCAGATGGCGATAGATGAGAAGTAGAGAAATGAGCTTGGAGGAGAAATAGAAAGAAAAAAATCAAGATTATTTTAATTCGTTTTTTGGTAAACATTTAATTGTATTTTTACATTTACAGTGTCAGTTTTAACTATTATGCCAAGTGCTTAAAATTAAAATAGGATAATTGATCTGTAATTTTAAGAAAATGATGAATAAAAATACGTGTGAATAAATGCAATCGTACAAATAAAAGTTAGTGTGGGAATATTTTTTTTATTACCAAAACCAAAAAAACAGCTGTTTTTACAGTCAACCAATTGTTGCTGCTGTGACAAATTTCACAATTTAATTATTTTTTTGTATAAAAAACTAGAAAAAAATGTACCAAATCTTTAAAAAATTACAATTTATATTTTACACAATAATTAGAACATACAAAACGATTTCATAAATTATCTTCATTATAAGTAACCATAATTTTTTGTAATCATACTACTATAAGATATTTCGTAATTCAATACACAATATATACTCCAAACCTTCAAAACTAATTTTGTAGCTTAATAAAGCAAAGTAACAAAAAAAAACTATTAAAAATACCCAATAACTACTACATTGTAATTATTAGAAGAAAAAAACTAAATTAACTCAAAAAAAAATCCAAAGTTAATTTAATTATTTTTGGCGAAATATTTCACATATTTAAGTAATATGAAGTTTAGGTAAAAATGTTAATTGAAGATACTAAAACCATTAAAAAACTGTTTTTTATAGAAAATAATTGCCTATTTCACAAACTTTATTTTCGCAACAAGGATGTAGATATAAAGTGTAATGAACATGTGTACTTATGTGTGAATATAATAGTTAACCAATTTCAAAACCATTTGTTTTAAATCACTAAACGTATTGAGAAAATAATTAAAATTTTGTGAACTTAAATGTTGTAGCGGTAAGGAATACGTACATTGTAGCTCCTAATATCTTTAGTTTTTTTTTCAAAGAGAAAACCACATGCAACTTTGCCACGATGATCTAAATGCTTAACTTATTTTGGTTGGATATTGAGCTTGAGCAATTTACGAAAAGTTATTTTAAATTTTTAAACCGCACGATAAATCAAATTTCGCTAATGTAAACCTAGATACTGCTATAGTTTATTTTATTTTTTGGCAGAGTACTTCGGATGATTTAATTGTTTTTATGTAATTTAATTTGAGATAATTTAAGACTTTGACCTAATTGAGGGTCGGATAAAATTTTAGGCAGTCCCCATACAATATCAGAACTTTACTGTGTTGAAATGGAGATATATCGTATTTGACTTGATGATCATTTTAATATATTTTTTATGTAAATACCTCGCAATCGGTAGCGTCAATAATTTCAAGCATTTCTTTGATACTTATATTATTTGAAGATGCACGTACCTCTTTGGCTATAAGAATTGCAAGCTAATTTTTTAAAAGATAATATACAAAACGGACGATATTCCTCTGAAAAAATCATGAGTCACATGGATTCGTTCTTTGTGCATTACACATTCTAAGGGATCGACAAATCCTCAAATGCAATAGCGACTGAGAAAAGGAACCATCGGGAAAAATTGTCTGTTAGTATATTTTTCCAAGTTGGATTGATTTTGTTCACAAAACGCAATGTCACTTGGAAAAATAACGAACGGACAATTTTCCCCGATGGTCCCTTCTCTCATTCGCTATCACAAATATTTGATAAAATAAAGTCTTTAAGTTTTTAAAGTTGGCTAATTTAAATTTCCAAAATTAAAATACTTTCAAGATTAAAACTTGAAGTAAGCTTACTTGATTGGAATTATAAAGGTTTTACTAATTTAGTTTCTTGAAGTGTGTAATTTGTTAAATTACTTCTTTTGTTCTTCGTCGTACGTTATGTCATCAATAAGAAGATTGTTTCATAAGAATTGAATATCTGTATCACGAGCACATTTACACTTACAGACTCGTGCTAATTTAGAAACGACAAAATGCGAATATAGATTCATGATAAACACTCATATCACGCAACGTATAAATATACAACTGTTATACTAAAGCTACTAGATATAAGTTGTATTGGGCCAAAAAATACTACTTCAGTTTTGCCCAATGATTTTAATGCTTAAGGACGTCACTTGGAGCAAATATAAGCTTTATTCTATCAAAGAGAATTTTTGATACAGTTTTTTAATAGAATTGTAAGTGGTTTTTTTAATACCAATTCAAATAATGAATTTGTGAAAGAAAACCAAATGTTAGCATATCCATTTTTCTAATTGACTATACATGTACAAAACCATGAATTTGTTTTCCAAACTACTGATCTGGAGCAATTGACTTAAACTGTCATTATTCTGTTTTTTAGAAAAGATAAAATCGAAAAAAGTTAAATATTTCAAAAATTTACTACAAAATTGATAATGCAGGATAAGGGAAAATATTTCGTTTATACTTTGGCAGTTAGTTTACAACGTGATAGTTTATACATTTATTTGGCTTTCAAAATTAGTAGCCCTATTGAGAATATATATTATAAATGCGGCTTACTAACTATATTTCAAATACTAAGATTCTGAGAAACTAAATCTAAGACGAAACGAATATATGGAAAATGTTGAGTTTAAGGAAACTAATTCCGAACTTAATTTTTTTTTATAAGAATTGAATTTCTTTAATGAATTCAGTATTGCACAAAAGATTTTACTGAAAGTAAGAAGCTGATCCCGCATTTTATAAACTTTAAATTATTTGGTAAAAATATTTTGCGTATTGATCAATTATACAATTTTAATTTGTATTTTTGCAAAAGTAATTGAATATCTACCTAAGCTTGATATTTAAAGTTATTCTTGCCTAGTTGCAAAACTGACTTATGAATCCATATATGTATGTATATATATATATATACTGTCGATTAAAAATATTCAGTTACCACTACATTGGGATAAGTAAAAAAAATTACCTGAATAAAAGCTTAAAATGAACTCAAAATTTTCAAAATTGTGGATGTTTTATAATATACATACTTACATCCTAAAAGCTCTTTAATTGACGGTATCCGGTTAAGTGGACACAATTTTTGATCCTACAAACAAAAGGTCTATTACGGATTTTAAAGTGACAATTAATAAGTTTTCTTATTAAATATTTTCTCAAGTTTTTGAGCGTATGTGCACTTATATCGAAATTTCTACGGTTTCGGATCTAATGATCATGTTTGTATAATTTGTGTAAATGTTTCGAATTTGGTAGCTTCAATTATTTTAAGCGTGTTTTGAAACTTGTTGTTTTATTTGAAGATACACGTACCCATTTCACTATATGGATTACAAATCTAGATTCCACATGAATTTGTTCATTGTGCATTACACAAACTAAACGATCAGCCATGTGCAGATATTTGATAAAATAAATAGTTTTTAAAGGTGGGTAATTTAAATTCCCAAAATTTAAATATTTTTTAGGATTAAAACCTCAGCTATGCTTGCTTGATTGGAATTATAAAGGTTTCAGCAATTTAGTGGCTTGAAATATTTAGTTTTTAAATTACTTCTTGTGCTCACCGTCGTAAGTAATATCATCAATAAGATGAGTGTTTTTTTAATTATTCGTTATCACGAGCACATTTACATTTGTAAACTTGTGTTAATTTGGAAACGACAAAATGTGAATATCGATTCATGATCAACACTTATATCACGCAACGTATAACCATTCACATGCTATACTTGAGCTTCTAGATATAAGTTTTATTGGGCCAAAAGTACTATTTTAGTTTTGCCCAACTTACTTTGTTAAACAAACCAAAAAATGTTACACCAAGTTTTAAAATTAGCCGTAAAATTCTGTACCAGTTTTGACAGTTCATAAAATTCATTTTTGGACAAAAGCTTGCTGCGAATTTGAAGCAATTGAAGAATTTTCACATAAACGACAACATTAAGTTCGTTCGCCACAAATTTGCAGTTGATATAAGTACCGTTTTAAAGCTAGGATTCATGTAGTGATTCATTGGAAACTCTATTCCACTACTACATTGATTCTTAATTGCGGCCGACTACTTTCAGTTTGGTAGTTTATTAACTATTAGGCAAGTTCATTTAAATATTTTCAAAATATGAACTCAAATATATGAAGAATATATAAGTGATGTAGTTTGATAAATATTGACAAATCAGTCTGTTGTCTGACACTGGACTATATCTGATAGCGAGAGAGAAAAGGGACTATCGGGAAAATTCGTCCGTTAGTATATTTTTCCAAGTTGTCATATGTCTATTCACAAGACGCAATATTACTTGGAAAAATAACGAACGGATTTTTTTCCCTGATGGTCCATTTTTATTTGCACTATCACATATATTGATTATTGATACATGACGTCATTTTGGGCAAATGCAAGCTTCAATCTATCTATACAATTTTTAGTTACATATTTTTCGAAAAATTTTAATTCCCTATATAACACTTTTTATACCAATTACCTTCATAGAACTGTTTTTTTGAAGGTTAAGCTACTTTATAAGTTTCGTCACTGCTCACTATTTACTACTGCAACACTTTTGCAGTTCCAGCCAAAAAAATTGCTTGCTGTACTGGATTTTATAGTGTTGAATTTTAGTATTTAGGATACGCAACTCCTAATAGCTTAACATATTTTACCCGTTATCAAAAATGGTAGCTTTACACATTTATATCATCGCTGAAGAAGATTCGTGGCAGCAGAACGTCTAATTGAAATATATTACACGTCAGCAAAGCATTTAATGATTCATTGTTTCAAGTAGCCACACAATCTTGCTTGAATATGTTGACGTTTAGTGGCGAATGATTAAAATCGACTTTTTAGCCCAGAATGAAATTAAATGCGTTGCCAGGAATGAAATTCGGTTTAAATTGAAGCTGTACGTCCTGTCCCCTTAATGACAACTGTTGTTGTCGCCATGTTTTTGGATTAAGTGTGCCACATTTTTTTTACTTGTTATTGCCACTACATCAGGATAACTTCAAATTAAGTTTTATTATATAAACAATTGGCGAGGAGTTATAATTATTGGAATATTCACATTATATTCCTTCGTTAGATATTTTGCTATTCATCCATTGTAGAAAATAATCTTATTTTAGAAAAGGATCTTATTTTAGAAAACCCTAAATTTTAAGAGTAAACTGTGAGCATTATTCTGGATGTGATTATTTTGGTCTAATATGGGAATTTAAAAAAATCCCTAAGGTAAGACGACGAGAAATAGACTTTATGTAGTAATTGATACCGTAAATAATAATTCTGAATATAATTTTTGTGTAAAACCGACATTTTGTGCCTAAATTTGTATTCATATTTGTTCCAACACACAAGCGCAGTTACAAAACGAACTGCTGAGGAGAATGCCGAGTCTCAGGAAAAAATAAGCAATGAACGCCTTGAATAATCCTGCTTAGTATGCTAATTGTATGCATTTCAAAACTTAAAAAGGTTTTCACTTTTTTAACTGTACCTTCAGTTATATGAGCTAATTGCAGTACTAGTTCAACGGAGACAAAGCTACATCGCTTTATAACCATCTTTAATGACTAATTCTTTAAACCAAAAAATTCTCTCGTTTTTTTTAAACCTGGTTTCCGGAAAAGTGCTACTCCAGTTATTATTAAGCCACCGCAATTGATAATGGGCAACCATAATAGACTTTTCAGTGTTCCTTGTATATTTACTCTAAAATAAAATAGATTAAGTATATATATTAATTCAGCCATAGTATCTAGGTCGTAAGCCAATACAAATAAACAAGGATTTACAAAATTGAATCAAGTTTTGTTAAATTTTACCTAATTATTACCATTAAACTTGTTTCGATAAGCTCAAGTAAATCCAATGTATATTGAACCAAATATTCATGAGTAGAATTCATTTCCAAGAATTGAGCTGCCATTAAGAAAGTTTTAATCCAGAAATAGTGCCAGGCTGTCTGGAAAATATAGAAATCTAATTAATAAAACGGAACCAATAAAGCTGTAAAATAAACACGAAAGTTATTTTACTCACCCATCTTGGTTGTCCCTCTAAATGAATCATTTTATTAAGCTAGCCAATAGGTGCCTTCTGACTAGATGCTGTGAGACCCGAACCATTATAGGTTAAGCATTGTTTCCGTTAAAAGCGAATCCTGCTGATTTTAAACAAACCAACTGAATACCTAAAATAATCAGGGAAATAATAAAGTCAACTTAAAAGTTTCACATCGAAAAGGGAACTAATATTGAAATTCCATTTCATTTATGATACTCGTTTTAAATCTGAATTAACGACATAAAATTAACTTACCCTGAACGTTATTAACCGATTAAAAGCATCAAAAGTGTCTTAAGCATTTCTAGCTAAACGTCTAGGCTGATCAGTAGGATACCTGCAATACATAAACAAATTACGTCACAAATGGTTAAAAAGCAATGGTTACTGTTCAAAAAGGAATTCTCTGAATTTTATTTACCATTGTGTTTATCCCACTTAGCAAGAAAGTAGATAACCATTGATTTGCATTGTCTTCAGTCGATTTAATGTTGGGGTGGTGAACTATAGTGAAACTCTTTGCTATGCCATATGGTTGTAGAAACACACCTGAAATATTAAAAGAAAACCTGATATAACACAATTTGTATTTTTGACCAGCTGTTCACTTCAATTGATATTGATTTTAGTTCTACCTGTTTCACCAGTAAATACTTTTCAGGAAAATTGAAATTTCTCCTTAAATTGATGCTTGATATTATAAACCAGACTTTGTTTTATTTATCCGTCCTTTTTCTAGTAGTAAACTTAAGCAACTGATAAATATATTCCCTCGTCTCTTAGACTGATGCACTTCTAATAATCACAATCTATTTATAAATGACCACGTCTCACGGATCGCCGTCATAATTTTTTTTATTGTAGAAAACTCTTAACTACTGACCTGTTGTCACACCGATATGCTTACGTGTAGATTTTTGATTGGCTCTCACATTCTAATGTTCACATATTGGTATAAGTAGAATATTACCAAATATGGGCAAACGTAATTACCTGTACTCCACTTGAAGCTTCTGACACGTGGCACATTGACTAAATGTATAAGTTAATCAGGTGATGGTATACGTGCAAAAAAATACAACACAGAGCATACTGGGTTGCACTTTATATTTTCATCATTTGTGAAGAACAATACATGATAAAGTTTATAACAGACCAAATTCTTGTACTTATGTGGCTAAAATATCCAATCTTTTGTAATGTCACAGCGAATAGGTTTACAGCTTGTTAAATATAATGTACCATGCACGTGTTTTATTGAGGAATGTATATTCTCGTCTGCATATCTTGTTTACGAGCAAATGTTTACGACACACTTGAACATGGACAGCTTGTGTTAGTTTCGTGCTTTTGTCTATGAAGTAAATTATAATGATTCTTTTGCTACGTTTTTGGTGATGACAGTATCATTTAGAATGTATCCTTGTCAGGGTGCTTAAAGACGCATGAAATGAGCTGTTAACAATTATCAAAAGCAAACGATGCGCAAAAACGGATTATTTTTGTGGTTTTTGTGTGAATATTTCTTCCCAAATCCTCAAACAGCTGAAAAATAACGTTTTGTTTATTTGACAGATGCAGATTTAAATGTCGTAGTACTCTGCAGTACTGCGTAGGTTTTTTGTTTAAAACATTTCAGAAATGTTTTCAAGAAGCTTATTTTTTAAAGATGAATATACTGTCTAGATAATAATTTTGTTATAGTTATTTATGTAAAAACCATCAATGGTTACAAAGAAACAAGTAAAGTACTTTATTTACATACAGATTGCCAAATTATATTTATTAACGTAATAGAGGTCTTGGAATATTTCACTACAAATGTTTATAACACGTCATGATATAACACGCAGATGCACTATTTGGCAAACCAGACATGTCATAATATTGCCAATCAAAATGAAGTTTTTTATAAATTATTACTTATTCCAGTAAATGAACAAAGCCAATCCAAATACAGCAGCAAACAAGCCACAAATGGTTTCCAAAATTAAAAGACATGAATACAACTTCATCGTCCAATAAATGTCATGGAGAAGCTTTTCTCCGCAGCCAATTGGAATGGTCGGTAAGTTTCAAAATAAAAAAACGTATTGAATAAATTTTATAACGTTTAAATTTTTTAAACTAGATATTTTTTCAAAACAAAATTATATATTACTTGGAGGCAAGTGACGTTTTCCGATGGCTTTAATTTCCATGCTTCCACCTCCCTTGAATTTTGCCATTATCCAATCTTTCAATGAATCTAAATATGCCACAACAGCCTTTCTTAAAAAAAATATACAATTCAATCGGTTTCATTATTTAAAAGAAATTCGCCATAGCTTCAAGTATTTAAGTATTTGTACAAATATGCATGCATAACTGTTTGATAGCGAAAGCAAATATCTCAATTTGATATTTTTCAAATTAGTCCACAAACTTTAGATCTTGATTATACGTTGCAAATATTGATAATAAGATTCAGTGTCATTTTGCTTAATCTGTCGGTATTTACGCATTTCCAATATTCCAAAGATAAGGTTAACTAAACTTAATAAGCAAATAGTCAGTAGCCACTATCGAATAAGAATAAAATGATTTTGAACAGACTTTTTACTGGTTGACGAATCTGTTTGTGTGGTAATAAAATTAGTCGTCTAAAATTTAAACTCACAACAGAAAATAGGTACTGATACAACTTTTGAGTCAGTTTTTGTTTATTCCTTCACACATTTAAAGCCAAAACTATCCCGAACAACGTTGAAACCACCATTGCAATTAAAGCAACAATAACGACTATAAAATAGCTCGTGGTGCTGTTGAAGGATGGGTAAGTATTTAAAGCTCGTCTGTTGGCTGGTTTGGTCGACATGACTAAAATACTGCAAAGCGTGATCATGGCTAAACGAAAGCACAAGCCAGATGCCGAAAAATTCATGACGGACCCAAAGCATTTTTTGGTGGAGTGACTTTTCTTTTTCTTCAAACACAGCAAACTGATTCAATTTTAATTTAGTGGATGTGAGAATTTTAAATCTAAATTTGCAGTTTTGACAGTTTAAGTATTCATGAACCATTCGTACATTTTTACAAATACAATGATCTGTTGTTTGTCCAACAAATTTTCCGAAACTTTGCAAGATCTGCAATTGGCAATGTATATTGTAATTGTATTGTTTGTCTTAACAGTCGAAATACGCGATTGCTTGGAAATTACATACAACACATGATTACAAACATGTATGATAAAGAACAAATAAAAGTATAATTTTTTTTGTTGATTCTCAAATCCCATTTTATTTATTACAAAGGCGAAAACTTAAATACTTAATAAAGCTTTAAGCTTTACAGCACGTTTCGTTGACTCATCATTGATGCCATCTTTTGCAAAATGAATTTTAAACTGCCTAAATCCTCATAGAGATATTTCACATTTCGATGTCCATTAATTAAAACCCGTTTTGTGCTTGTGCATTTATAAGATGTTTATAAGATGGCAATTGTAGCTATTTATCTAGTGAAAAAATCGTTTTAGATATGATCAGAATATTTATAATAGAATTTTTCATGTGAATATCTAGAATAAGTCGGCATGTTAGATTGTTTTACAAACTTTAACATTAAAATTTTCATTGTGTAGCGATTTTGCAGATACTGCTGCCAAGTATATGATAAGATAATACACGAGTATCCAGTATTCTATTTATAGTAAACATGCATAGAAATACGCATTACCCAAATATACAAGGAATTCCATTATCATCAAATATACATATGTATATGTTCCTTAGTCGGAATAATATTCTATAGAAAACTTTATACGCCTGAGTTAAAATATTTTTTACATAGTGTTTCTACATATATCATATGTCCTATCCATATCTACCTTCGAAGTACAGATATAACCAAAAAAGCGTACTACCTAATATCTTATCCCAAAATGAGCTTTAGAACCACTGTTTTCCAAAATTGTATACGAGCCCATTGTGGTTTAAGTCACGTATACCAGTTAAGCTTAAAGGCTCAAGAAAAGGCTTAAAATATAAAGTAAAAGAAAAAAAGTTACTCATGTCGTCACACAAGAATATATTGAAGTTGTGTAGATTCAAGCATAATATACAGTATACAAAGCAAGCAGGCAAAGCAAATGGATTTCAGCTAGAGCCCAAAAAAAATCCCAGCAAAGGCATATGCATGCTTGTCTGTTGTCCTTCAAATAAATAAGTGTACTGGGCCCATATCATTAATTTTTACCATCACATTCCGCATATAAGGTAGGGACGTATGTACATTCGGAATATATACCTTTGGAATCACATGAGAGAATACAAAAAGCATGTGATTTTGATAATATTCACAAGATAATTCTACCCTTCAAAAAAAATATTGGTAGTCATTGTCTGTTTGAAGCTTGAGCTATCAATACAACTCTTAATATTGCCCCGTAAAAATCAGTTATCCAGTTAATTAGAAACAGGGATACAATTTGTAAGGTAAACAAATACATAGAAAATTATCGTGTTTATTTCAAAAGTGTACGTAATTTTTTTTAAATCGTATGTGCCAAACAGTGTAGTATAGTTTTTTTGTGGGATTCCAAGCTAACTCTTATTGAGTATTTAATAAGTTAACTAACATTTTTTGTTTAATATTTTTTAGGTTGCCATTATCCATCAAGAAAAAATGACAACAGCCAGGATATCTAAGAAGACAGCTGCTGGGAAGCAAAGCTTTGAAGAAGCTGGTCCAGAGTTTATTGTCGAAAAGATACTGGACAAGGAAGTGAGGAATGGGGAGGTGTACTATTATCTGCAATGGCTTGGCTTTGACGACTCTCATAACTGTTGGGAACCGGCGATAAATGTAAAAGGGTTGAAGCTTTTACCTGAGTTTGAAAGGCAGTGGAGGGAAAAGCAGAAAAATAGGGAGAGTGGAGGTAGTAATGGAGGACGCCAACGAAGAAAGTCTAAGAAGGAGAAAATCATTGTCCCAGTTCAACCATCTACTTCCGGTTCGTCCGCAAACAGTCACCATAATGGTACCACTGAGAAAAATGGAGATGGGATGGAAATTGGTTCACGAGTTACAAATGGAGGGAACGCTCCAGCTGATCAAGTAATTAAATTTTTGTTTAAAATGTTATAATTGGTTTATTGGGCTGTTTAAATATAATGGTGATCAATTTGTTTGGTTTTTTTAGGAAGAGGAGAGAATGCAAGTGGATCAGACAGAGATGAATGGTTTTGAGAAAGGACTCGAGCCAGAGAAAATAATTGGAGCGATGAAGTCTCTTGGGGTGATTTACTTTTTGATTAAATGGAAGAATGAAGCAGATCCAGGGATACTGATTTCGAATGAAGTTGCGAAGGAAAAGTGTCCTTGGCTTGTTTTCGAGTTTTATGAGGAACGGTTAGTATGGCCAGAGATAGCGAGAGATGAGGAGTAAAAAAAAGGTGGGAGGGGATGAGGAACAAAAACTAAAGATTTTTTGGTAAATTGACTTGTTTACAGGTTATTGTTCATATGATAATTGATACACAAGAGATTTTAGGAGTGAAGTATGCTTACTTTTCAAATATGAAAGTATTTTTAATAAGGCGTGATCGGTTAGATCTAGAACTGACTATTGTAATTTGTCGTTAAGTAATTTTTGACGTAAAACGGGTACAAACATAATAAATGTAATTTGGGCCTGGTTTCTTAAAAGAAAGTGTTATAGCATAACCATAAAATAATGTTGAAATAAGACGTGTTTCCAATATGTCGGCATCTTAAATTAGATGATAAACTGTAAGCTTAAATAAGGCATTTAAATAAATTGAACAAAATAAAATGTAATAAGTACTTGTTTTGAATATACAAAGAGAGATTTTGAAATCCCAAT
Source organism: Entomobrya nicoleti (assembly GCA_034695465.1). Taxonomy (NCBI): domain Eukaryota; kingdom Metazoa; phylum Arthropoda; class Collembola; order Entomobryomorpha; family Entomobryidae; genus Entomobrya; species Entomobrya nicoleti. The sequence goes on from JAQFZG010000051.1 coordinate 36,315, forward strand.
TTTATTTCACAACTGAATATCTTTAAATATTACAATGACATGAAAATACATAAATACGGTACAATTCATATATAATCACTTAAGTACTTTTCTAAAAAGCAGCATAATTTTTTTTTGCATTAGTAGAAATTTAATTAGCTTCATCATGATTTATGAGTTGATCTGCTTCAATTATTTATACTTAAATACTTGGGTTTTCTTTAACCAATTATCAAGGTGATATGGTAAAGTTTTATTAACTTATTTTATACTTGGCAATAAACTTAAGTGAAACAATATCATTTTCACAATTGTTTAGTTTTGTGAGTTCATACTTCTTTTTACCCTATTGCAGTGCAAATTATTAAATTGAAACATGTTTTTAACAAAAAAGTATCAGACTGGTATACCTTTAAGTGTACTACCGCAAAAAGCCGATGATGGATGACTAAAATTTATAAACTTATCCCCTAAAGCGAAATAAAAGGTTGAAATAATTCATTCAAAACAAACTAAAACTCACGTTCTCCACTGCATATTTTACTAGCTTATTAGCAGAATGTACCTTGGATTAAACCAATACGAGATAAAAACTATAGTAAAAACTACTAGTATACATGCAACACATGCTGCAGTGCATTTTTAACACAAAATGTATACATCGCCGGCATTAAATCATTAAAGCACACAATTTTCAAAAGTTCTACCCAGGATTATGTGACCTTGAGGGGGACCAGCCTACAGCACGTAAGAATGTCAACAGAATACTCACACTGCATTTAATATACAATATTTTTAATCTTACCATTTACTGTATTTTTAAAGTTTGGTGAACCACAAATTACAACTTTAAACCAAAAATATAAGGACTTAAGTTTTTTAAATATTGTTAATTTTCTTAAATTATAATTTCTAGGAAATCATCACATTTAACTCTATTCCAAATTCTACGAGCTACCTTATCCGCATAAACATTAACGGCAGAGTTATGGTTAAAATTTGATTCTAAATACAAACTAATTGTTAAAATTTATTAAAGAAATAAACACATTTATTACTTCTAATAGTGTTCACTCATACGTACATATGTATATGTGTGCCAAGCTTTATGTTTACTGAAGATTTACTAGAATTGTAGTGCTCATATTTTAAGCCTCCCAAAGTTTTGCGCTTATGATATATCCATGTTTTTTGTGGAATTTCTTATGATGAATTGAACCCTTAACACAAAAAGCACCAATTGTAACCTTATTGCAGAGGAAACCGTGGTAAGTGTATTCACTCCAGTTTAAAAAAATTATCTGTTTTCGTTTTAAACGTATCCTATTTTTATTTAAACAGTAAAACTATTGATTCAAGTAAGTTTTCTAACTTTAAAGTCGACTTGCTATACCAATCGTTTTTGTGTCATTCTAATGCATTGTTTTTTTAATTGGTTACTCAGTCAAAGTACATTTTTGACGTAGCAATAGGTAAACGGAAGGTTTGACTGTCATAGAATTTAAAACTCAAATTTGAATTGATGATTTTTTCAGCTAATTTTAAAAACGTTACATCATTGCTCAAATTTGAATGTATAACTGTACTTGTTCTACCAAATGTTTTTGTAGTTTAATTGAAAATAAATTAATAGTGAGCCTTCAGAGCACCACTGGACGTTGCTTTTTAGTCCATTGCAAGATGCTACATAACTACTTGTATACATATGTTACGAGCGAATAGATGATCTTATATCACGTCCAGTTTATTGTGAGCTTATTAAAAGTTTAATTACTTGGTCAATCAATTTCAAAAAGATAATAACTTGATGAATATAAGCTTTAAACAACTTGTTATTCGACATCCAAGCGCAATTAAATTTGTAGTGAGCAATTAAATAGTGTTTTAACTATTTAGTTAATTTTTTCTAGAGCACACATTAAAATAAATACCAAATTCAGAATACCACGTATTTAGTGACCTTTAGTTGGTTAGTATTCTAATTGTAGTAAAATGAATGATGTTTACATACATACTAATTAGTTGGTTGGATTAGCTTGTGATCTAGTCATAATAAAAAGCATTTTTCAAAATTCACGTTAGTTGTTGATTTATGTTGTTCAGTTTGTTATTAGATAATTCAAATACAGTTGTGATTTGACTAATTATCAATATGGTTAAATTGTCAGCAGGCAGTATCAATTATGCTAAACTATTTGCACAAATGGCTTTCTAAAGTTTTCATACTTTCTAACAGTTTCAATAGCTGAAGACCAAACGAAACCCTACCTTTCATCACTCCAAAACAACAAATCTAAATGAAACATGTACTAAATCACAATGCGAGGAAGAAAACGAAGAAAAGCTTGAACGATATTCTTCATAGGACAATACTGTTTTAATATTTGAAATTGTTTAGATTTTTTGGAATTTTTAAACATCTCAAAGCATTTCAAATGAACAAACATTGATTCATTAAGTTTGTCCTTAAATGCAATTTGATTTGTTGTAGTTTTTAGTTCTATCCAAAATTGATGGAATACGTTTCGAAAAGTGTACGACAACGAATTTCTACAAAATATGAAATTTCCAAAATAATTCATTTTTTATCGCGATTTTCTTTCTGGTAAATAATTATATTTTACCGGAACCGAATTTCTACTGTTTGAACAATTAATAAAACAATTTAAAATAAATTTTCATACCTTGAAAGTAATTTTGTTAAACTGGCGATACCAAAATAGTATAATAGCTGTACTACATAGACTATTTGTAAGCTACTATTTGAGCATACGCTTACGTATTTACCGATCCGAATTAAACATTATATGCATTATATGTGGCTATACTTTTTGAAAAACTATCATTCAATCATATCATGGAAGTCGGAATAATGCCAATAGCAAAAATTCTCCGTTAAACTTGTTACTAGCCAAGTTTTGAAAATTTCATAATAATATGCTGGTAAGGTTTTCAAATAATGCATATACTGACAGCGTGAATGAGTTAAAACATGCACTTATACAATGGTAAAAATATTAAGATTATTATCAATCCAAAGGGTTTTATTATTGATACAGTTTAGCCAGACAATTTGGGATCTCAACACTGATGACCTCAAGGATATTTTTATAGCATTCCTTCAATTTTTATCTGAATGAGTTAGTTACCAAATACTTGATTATCATGTCGTGTTAATGTTGTTCAAAACATCTCTTCTCTGTTGGATTTAAATAAAATAGCAACTGAACTCAATATATGAAATTTGTCATCCTACTTGTATTTTTGGTATTTTATTCGCAACAACAACCACACCTCGAGTCGTTGAAATTCACCTTCAACAGTATATAAACATTTGATAGTATTTAAGTAGTATTTATATACAAAATTAGGATGATATAAGCTTTTTCAATGAGATCAAGTTTAGCATATAATAAACGATAAGCTTATGATCAAAATATATTTTCAATAATTTATTGACTTGCCTAAACATTTGGCTTGTCACTAATAAGAAACCAATTATGTAATGGTTAACATGTAGTAAACGTATTTGTATATCAAACACTCGTTGCAAAGATGGTTAGAAATCGTACTTGTCATATTTGTTAGCAATGCTAACAAGATATTGGATGAGCTTTCAAATATTCCAACAAGCAAAAAACGAATTTATAAATTAACACATTGCGCACCCTTGGTACAAATAACGTGTATAGTGTAATTGAAACATACGGTTTATTTGCATATGTTCTTATTTGCCAGCTAGTGCCAATTAATTTTTTATCTCTCAAAAGACAACGTATTTATATTTCAATGCATTCTTCTTATAAAAAGGACAAGTGGTCCTATTTAGCAATATTGTCTCACAATTAGCTTCTCTCGTAACATAACAAGATGTTTTAGTTTTTCAGAGATTGTAAAATGGAGTGTTCCACTTTATAATGATTGATCACATCCAATAATAATGTTTGGTTTACAAATTTAGTACTCGTGCACAAATTTTACCTTTAACTATGCAAATCAGTACTTTATATTAGAGCTAATTATAAAAAGCAAATTTCGTTCGTTCAATATTTTATTTAGGTATTTTCTATTGTATGTATTGTACAACTAGATACAATTGTAACTTGACCAATTATCAATATGGTTAAATGGTCAATATGCAGTTTCAACTATGCTAAATTATTTGCCTAATTCGTTTTTTAGAGTTTATATACTATCAAATGTTTCAATAACTGTATCGAAATGACACTGAAAAATCTACTATTCCAAGACACGATAGTCGCACTAAGTCTTTAGAATCTCTTAAGCATTTTGATATATTGCTTTTCACATTTTTGCCACTATGCAAAATAGTTTTAAAAATGTTGAAACTAAAGGTTATATCAAAAGTTATTGAAAGAGTAAACAATACATCTTGTTGCTCTTGCATTCGCATTACTTATTAGCATTATACTTTTGCTTGTAATGAAAGTGAACGCACATTGATTAATTTGCTTTGCGCTTAGATACAAATTGATACTGTGTACTTTTAGTTTTGTCAGCAGCTTTAAATGTTCTTTCGTCCACGATTGATGGAATTGTTTTCAAAAAGTGGCTGATAATAAATCTAAGCAAAAGATGGTTATTCCCAAGCCATTTTCATTATTGTACGTTTTCTAAGCAAATTTTGTTGTAAATGATTATGGATGACCAGACACAAATTCCTACCATTTAAGCAATCAATAAAAGAATTAAAATAAACTTTCATACCTTGAAAGTAAATTTGTTAAACTGGCGATACGTATATACTTTTATGTGTTATTACAATTAGTAGAATCAACGTATTATTGGCGTACACGTTTACATATGTACATATCCGTATAATATAGTCGAATTTTTAAAATGTTGAATCCAATGTTTAACTTTCGTTTGCATAAAGTTATACTTATGGCCATGATGTCACCATTTTAGTTAAACCAATAACGCTAAATAACATTTCCTAGATGTTTGAATCAACACAATGTTATAGTAAACATAGTTATTCATAACACGTAAAATACATAAAGTTAGACCAATCGGATGAATATTTACATTATATCCTATCCAATGTTTTAATTTAATGAAATGCCAAAACACAAACTTTGTTATTTGCGAATGAACTGCATTATTATGTCCACCACTCAATTAAGTTGTACTGGTATATATATAAATCTGTAAAACAATTCAAAGGACATTGCAACACTCCTGAGCTGGTATGGAATTTTCATGGAGTTTCACTACAGCAGTGGTACCAGAACATAGTAAACAATATTTTATTTTGTAAACAACTTGAATTAAGTTTTAAAAACTGTTGAATTGTTAGGTATTTTATTTAGATTATTACTAAGTCTAATACAGAGGACTTGTTGTAACGTGAACGATATAAACTGCTTGGAAGCTAAAACATTTTCCTGATTTATTGCTTGGTATTGGTTCCGCGTTCTTGGGGACAACTTATATTGGAATAACTAATAGTAATGCTACATAAACTCTTGAATAAACTGACTTTCTACAATGTTTTACTTAAATTTTTAAAACTGCTTGCTAAACAATGTTTATCACTAAACTAGGTTTGGGCTTCGCTAAGTAACTTTTTTATTTTTGACAATGATTTGGGTCTACATTGCCATACAAAGGATAGCCATAGCTATGATGAGACACCTCAACTCTATGACACCAGCTGAAAAAGATTAGTTAGTAAACATAGTAGTTCATCTAATCATCAAATCTCAATTTATTTTGAATATCTGTCTGCCTTCTGTTATTTTCGATTTTAAGAAGAAAAAATATTTACATTTTATTCAATCTAAGAGATTTCATAAGTTTTTCTAATTAACCTGCGTTGCAAAACCGTTTAAAACTTTCTTGAAATAAAGTTCTTAAAACATAATATTAATTGCTATATTTTTTAACCAGGCATGATCTTTTGCGTTTATGAATGGGGATTTTAAGTTTTTCGAAATATATTCAACATTTTTTGTATCTTCAATACTTTCTAATGAGTTTTGAGTTTAATTGGACATACAGTTTACGACATTTTACTAATTCATTTTTATTTTTCGGCACGACATTTAGAAAAACGGAAATTTCGCAATGTATATTTGGTAACACATCTACATTTTGAAACTCATTGATAGGGAACTTTCGGTGAATGAAAGTTTCACGCAATTATGTTTAATTAACAAATTTCCTAATGTTTACTCAACTACTCACCTTTTTAAGGTTAAGGTTTGCAAATTTCAATGTTCTCTAAATTTTCTGGTGAATGATTTTATTTGGAATTCTATCAGTTAGTTCATTTAACTGGTAGGTATTTATTTTACTGGCATTTGTAGGTATTGTATAAATTGGGCTAAAATGTCTACCTAAGGCTCCCAAATTAAAAAAAAACTGATAAATTAGTACTACTCTTCAACTCCTTTCTAAAATCTGCAATGATGCATTACAACCATGCTTCGTATAATTCCAATTTTAAGTTAAACTCTTATTCGATGAATTTGTGCATTGCACTTGCACTGATATAATTTTTCAAAGGTTAACATACTTCGAAATATTATTAGATATGGGCTTATAGATGTGCTCAAAATTCACTGCAAGTCGACATAATAAAGTGCAGTATTGGATAAAATGAAAATGGAGTATTTCATGTATTATTGTGCATCACAAATTGTATGGAATATTTGCATTGTAAATATTATCTTTTTAAGTGATTCAAAAATAAGCTTTTCCACATTAAAAGCAAAATTGGTATACTAACTTCACGTAATACTTCGACTGCAATGGAATGTATTCATCGAATGCTGAATTTAATGAAAATTTTATTTTCAAATGTGCTGTTGACTTATTTCGTTCAAGATTCGACAATTTAGCAAAGCAATGCATTAGACAGTTCAACAAAAATTGAAAAAATGTAAATTAAACAATACATCAAGTATTTATGCGCATGAGTATAAACGCATAGATTATTTGTAAGAGTTTCAATAATCGGATGAGTATTTACAATATATTTCATCCAGCGTGAATATGGGTTAATACATATCGTGACTTCATTTTGATAACACCCATAATATTAGCAAAAAGGTGTGGTATTTGATAAAGATGATCTTATATATACTTGAGGCCGTTGAAAAACTCATTTGCTATTTTTATAATATTGTTAAATAGCTTATTTGTTTTGTTCGTTTCATATTTTTTATAGAAATACCCATACATTGGGGGGTTTCGCTTCAGTAGAATACGCCGATATTGCGTATATGGCTCGTAATTATTAAAGGATCTCTAATGAATAAAGTTAGGCTTGTAGGTATAAGCTATTGATGACTTTCACTGTCATTGCATAACAATATTTTCTTATAAAAATCCCAAATGTCTTTAAATAGGTAGTTGAGGGAATATTTACATTCTATTCTTCTAACCTCGTTTGAGCTTAAACTGGATTACACCAGTTTTGAACAGTTCTTGCCCAAATGGATTTGTGTCAAAATGGTTTTGGCTACAATCAACTCTTGCATGCCAAATATGACATATTTCCAAAAATATAGGGAATTTGTTTACGGAAAATTCCCATTTTGTATCAAATTCCTACATGTCTTAATTGTTGGGAATACATTTTACAAACAATAATATCTCTAAGCAGAGCTCAAAAATGTATTCATATTTGATTAGATTGCTTCTTGAAAGTGTCAATCGATTGTAAAAATTTTTGTTGACAGCACTTGTTCTGAACAATTCTGAACGTTGTGGTATTATCAGTTATTCTGGTATACTACTCTCATTTTGTGACAATGAATTCCTCTAGGAATATCCAAAGGTTGATTAAAATATACTTGGACAAAGATATACATAATTTTTATCCAAAAAAAGCCAACTAACGGAATTTCATGAATCTTTAGAATTGCATACTTTACATTTCAATAATGCTCTAAATTACCATCACTAATCCACGAAATGCAACATTATAAATTGTTGAATTGAAGAAGTTGTGGTTTGTTTTAGTTGACTGTAAGCACAACACATGACATTCACATATCACTATATTTAAACATGAAGGGATTTTTAAACCCTGTTAACAGTTTAGACAATTATGATCAAACTTACATTAGTAAATAACATGGAAAACTACCCAACTATATTTAAAACTAAACTATTTTCACCAACCAATACCAATCAGGTTTTTTCAATAATAGCAATACAATCAAGTATTTGTGATTCTTTTCTATTGAGATACTCAGGAGGTACTCTATGTGTAAAATGAAAATAGATACATGTTAATAACGATGTTTAAAAGGTTCAACTATAAATATTTTTTCGTTATATATCTTTGGGAAGGTATTCCCTAATGTAAAAGCGCTACCTTTTTAAGACGTTATTAACGTATCATTATATTTATAAACTTATATGCTTTGTGGTTGATAGTATCAACTTGATACGGACTCAAATTTTCCAATTATATGTAAAATTATGTAACTCTACAAAATGAAAACTAACGTTTTGCATTGCTTTTTATACCGAATTGCAGTATGCAGTAAGTTATTGATACAATTTAAGTGCGTTCTTATCTCCTAATATTGTTCCCATGGAAGAATAATAATACTCAAAGATAAACTAAATATCATCTAACTTTTTATCTGTTTAGTTATTTAACTAATAGACCTGATTCCTCGGCGAGTGCTGATCCACTGGTACGCATGTTGACCCTGCTGATAATTCCAATAACTATTCCTCTCATCTGAAAATGTTAAAAAAGAAAAATTCTCAATTACGGATACGTGACAACGACACGAGACACCAAAAAAATTATTAGCGATTTTTAAGTTATTCAAACGAAATCGTTTCTTGAAAATACCTTTCTGAAGGCTGCTGAAACTGTTCAGATTAAACGGGTTCAAGTCAGAACTCATGCATGATGAATAAAAGGATTTCTGTGGCCTCTAGACTATGTTCGTATCCAGTTAAGATTTTAACACATCTGTGTGGGGGCATCTGTGATACAAGTTCATGTTATTTAACACATTAATTTTATTGAACCGAAGCAAATAAAATTTGAATGAGTATACCTACCTATATAACTAATCCTTCATTCGACAAGACAAGTACTCCAACACTTGTTTCATTTTGTTTTTTTGCTATATTCAAACGAAGTTTTTACGGGTTCACCAGGCTTCCTCGTCAAGTCATTTGTACCTCAAGTGACTAAATAAAGACAGTGTAATGTGTCGTTATAACAAGTTCCATATTCTTGGTTTGTATATCTTTAAATTGATTACAAATAAAAACTTACCAGAAAATATACTGTAATTGTTTCCTTAATAGACGTATCTTAGCATCCTTGTCTTTCTAGCTTGTTAGCGTATGTTTGTGATCGAACAAGGAACCCCGCTAATTTATCGGTATAGACTTATGTGTCCATATGGTTGAAGAAAAATATAATACCTGCGTCACAATAAATAAATAAAAAATTTAATCCTGATTAACTAGAGTAATTCAAAGAAAAAATAATAAGACTCACCATAATGTAGTCCCGTATGCTTGATATCAATTTAATCCACTAATTGAAGAAATACTCAATATTCAATTAGGTTTCATTTGAATATGGGATGGTAAACTCATTACTGTGAACCTAAAAGTAAAAAAGAAAAGGATTTTAACAAAAATTTGCACTGATTAGTTTATTTTTGTATTATTCATTTTCCATTGGAACTAATTATCGATCAATGCTACCAAAATGTTCAAAAAATTTATAAGAAGAGTATTCACCTGCGGTTCGTTTATAAACCAAGTTGATCCAAGTACACAATTTGTAGTTCACTAATTAATTGGGAGTCACTGAAAACATCAGCACAGTTTTTGTTTATTTTGACTTTAGAGATACTTTTAAATATTTCCTATTTGTAGATTTGCAAATATTTCATTAAAAAACTTTTCCAAAAAATATGATTTCACTGATGCAAGCTTGAGTTACTTCTTCAAAATGACTCCGACTACTCTCGGAGACGGTGTAGATTTTTTCTCAATAAACTGCCTTGCTACGTGTTGCCAAATCATCACTCTTACGTGCGTATTTCTGATTGGCTCTCTAATTTCAATGCGTAAATATAATTGGTCTTTATTAATGTCTTGCCAACTCATTTTCCTTCATGCTGGTATAATACCGTTTACGCCATTCTAAACTGTTTAGTTGGTACATTTGTCTAATTTTTACAAGGTATGTTATGAACTCAGGTGTACATTTTGCACTTTACTAAATATGTTTAATGCTTGCATCGCACTTTAATTTCTCAATTTACAATTCATTTATGCTCTTCACCAGCTTTTAGCTACAAAATAAATGTACTGGTGTTATCTGAGTTTGTTTTCCACTTTTGTCATGACAACCTGTGCCAACCGAGCAAGATACTTAAATTAGAGATTAATTTTCCCTCATCATCTCATGTACCCCCAATTTCTCCTCAACTGCTCCAACGTCACATATGTATATTCCTTTGTCTCTTATATGACGCAGTAATACTTGGCATTACTTATATGAATACCTATCTTAAATACACCACCGATTTGTAAATGCATGTAGTACTCGTTTGGAATTGAACACATGGTTTATTAAACTCAAGGTCAATATTAAATAATGATTTCGGAAAATATAATTTTATTGCGAGAATATTTACCGAGAATTTTTAGTCCAATTAAATGTGACACTAGTTGGGGCCAGATTTGGAGTCCCTATTCGTAATTCTACATCTCATCCCCACAATCCATTTAGTCATGATAAAAATAATATTTACTAGTGCAGGTTATGGTGTTTTTATAACATTGATTCATTCACTCTAAACTTATCAGGATGCCCTTCTTGGCTTCCATTAGCAATTTATACGGATTTATCCTTAAAGAGCATGAATTTACGCAATACACTTTCTGCACGCCTTAAATGTTCATAGGTTATTCAAATTTATTGTGAATTTATTTATTTATTTTAAAATTTCATCTGCATATCCAAATTTACAGTTTTTGGTACTAGCCTTAACCTTGATTGAGTATTAGGTTATTATATGCTTACCTTTTTTTACTTAAATTAGATGTTGCACCTAGATTTTGAAATAATGATTTTCTCTTCAAAGTTGACAGATATTATGCCTTGTATCTATTTAAATGTTTAACCAAACTTGTATTGTAAATTTTAATAAAAATTCAAGATTTCAACGGCAAGGCAATAGATATAATTCCTTTAATAATTAAGTAATATGTTAATACTTTACGAATTTTATTTTTGATCAAAGTTCCAACGAATTTGTGTGACTAAAAATTGTTTTCCATTCAATAACTTTATGTACCTGTGATAGTTCAAAAGATACTTACTAATTGAACATTATGAGATATCTCGATTCAAATCCGTGTAAAACGATTAGTGCAACTTTCCAATGCAAGAAATGTTTGCTTGGGTTTCTTCAACCAGAACCACAAAATGAACTATTCAAAGTATTTTTTCTCTATTCGAATCTGCAAAAATTATTCGTATTAAAAAAGTACATTAACGTAAATTTGTTTAATGCATATTCAAAAATTGAACAATTAAAAATAGTTTTCTCGGTTGAAATCTGCAGAATTTATATTGTTTCGATTTTGAATTCAACAAATATGCTTGCTCGTGTTTGTTCAAAACATAATCACAAATTGAACAATTAAAAATATTTTTCTCGGTTCAAATCTGCAGAATTTATATTGTTTCGATTTTGAATTCAACAAATGTGCTTGCTCGTGTTTGTTCAATACATAATCACAAATTGAACGTTTTCAAATATTTTTCTCCGTTCAAATCTGCAGAATTTATATTGTTTCGATTTTGAATTCAACAAATATGCTTGCTCGTGTTTGTTCAAAACATAATCACAAATTGAACAATTAAAAATATTTTTCTCGGTTCAAATCTGCAGAATTTATATTGTTTCGATTTTGAATTCAACAAATGTGCTTGCTCGTGTTTGTTCAATACATAATCACAAATTGAACGTTTTCAAATATTTTTCTCCGTTCAAATCTGCAGAATTTATATTGTTTCGATTTTGAATTCAACAAATATGATTGCTCATGTTTTTTCGACACATTTGTCAGTACAAGAAATTTATTGATACAATTTTTTTGAATGCATGATCAATAATTGAACAGTACAATTTATTTTGAACTCACTATTAAAATCATCAGTTCAAATGTATAGATAACCGTATTCCGTTAAACTAGCTACGCAATAGCTATGCACTGTCAATTTCATGAGTCATGTTTCTAAAACTATGGTTTGTAGCTTACAAACTTTACTAGAGCCATGCACTGAGGTTTAAACTTAATTAATTAGGTAATAAAATATTCTGCGTTTTATATGTTATCTTTTGTGCGTTTCTTCGCGATGTGGTTTATTTTCCAGGTAAGCACATGTTTTCCAAACTATATTATTTTATTTACTTTAAATACCACGCTGAGAAATTGCTGGACGTTATTGTTCTTTAAAGGTCACTGACAAAACACCTGTATTCCAAGTTAATTTGGTGGTTCCAAGTTAACCAAAACAAAACATCAACACGACAAGTTATTATAACTAGCCGTATAAGACGATGTAAACAAAATATTTTAAAAATCCTAAGTTTACTTTGATAAGATCTGTAAGGTGTCCTTCTTTTTACTTTAAGCTGACATAAAACTTTTATTTCTAATTATTTTGATACCACTACACCATAACTAAATGGGAATTAAAAGAATCAATTAGAGTATCGACAATGAGGAAAAAATTTGAAATTCGACTAAGATTATACTCTTAGCCGTATCAAACTATCAACAAAAACATCTGAGAGTTCTCGCTTGATATGAACCACGTCCATTCTTATGCTTCCATAACAGCTATATTTATGCTAAATGTAAACATTTACCTTATAACTGCATTTGCAGCCTGTTTTTGTGTTTCTGCAGGGTTTTTGATTGTGTTCGTATAGCATCGCTTGTATTAATATTCATTCATATTCTCGAGTCATTGCTGGATGTTGGAAGGAGTGCATAATGCAGAGTAATGCTTGGAAATAAATACACTCGTTGTTTCATATTAAGTTTTGAAGGTTTTTATACCAAAGGGTTTGTAGGTATATTGATATAACTTTTAAGTGTATGTATACATGTATATATATGCATGTGTATGAAAGAGTTGAAATATAAACTCTTGGACCATCCACAAACGTGCTTGGTGCTATTTCTTTCAGAATATGAAACTTCCGCTTTACTTGTGTAGTTGAGCATTTCTTTCTCGTTGTATTTCTTATATAAGTGTTTTTATATATGATTTTGATGTTTTGTTATAAAAACAGTTAATCGACATAAGTCAAATAAATGGATTTTATTACAAAAAGTTAGTATTTATACAGTTTAGCCAGACAATTTGGGATCTCAATACTGATGACCTGAAGGATATTTTCATAGCATTTTTTTCAATTTTTACTTTGATGAGTTATTTAACAAATACCTGATTATTATGTCGTGTTTATACTGTTTAAAAAACCACTTTTCTCTGTTCGATTCAAATAAAATACCAATTGAACTCAATATATGTAATCTTTCATCCTACTTGTATTTTTGGTATTTTATTCGCAGCATTTTTGGTGAAGCAGACCCGCTCACTGCACACAAGACTGAACACAGGACAGATGTCACTACCACAAAGGTTGCTTCAGGCGAATGAGAGGAAGATAAAGCGGAGCAGTACACGCTCACTGCACAGCAGACTGAACACAGGACAGAAGGCGTGGGAAATTTGCAACTCCATCCAGACTTTGGAAACAAGGCCTCGAGAGAGAGCAGAGGAGGTCGCAGGGCTGCCTTCGGAAAAGCTTGGATGAACCTGCAACTTTCCCACGCCATCTCCACTTTTACAAGCTGAGTGTGAGCTTACCATGCCGTTAGCCTTAATGCTAGTTTACAGGTATTTCAGGTGTTTGAATACTGATGAGGATAATGTGTATTGTGCAGTTAGGCCAAATGGGGAAGCGATAACGGGTGTGCTTATTTAATAGTTAAATAATTAGTATGGGGAAAAGGAGGATGGAATAAACATTTAGTTGGTGCTACTTTATTATACCACTGCATCACCACAATTAACTTACTAGCAAATTGAAAAAAAAAAATTATAGTGGAAATGTCAATTTGGTAATTCATTCTCAAATCTGTGGCCATTATTTTTTAACAAGAAGACAACACTACGCATAAATATGATGATTATATTGAACCACTGCACCTCGAGTGATCGAATTTCACGTCTATACAACCTATGCTCGTTGAAGTAAATATTATTTTATACAACCTACCCCTGACCAACTTTTTTTAAGGAGATCAAGATAAGCGAATGGGAACCATCAATTTATTATGAAGATAATTTAATATTTTTTGTCGTGCCTAAAATAATTGTCATGCCAACAATACATAGTTATTTTTTTGATCATTTGATTTAACAGTTTAAAATACAATTAAACTGTGTATATGAATTTGATTTGTCGCTAATACTTAATTCATAGTTTTATTAGGGAAACTGGTTCAGGATTTGAACTGGGTTTGAAGAAATGTACACCTTGTTTAACATTGCACTTTACACGATGTGAACAGCGTCTAAATAAACTCAAAATATAGTAGTACATTTTAAATACTCGGTACAAAATAGCTTCATGTAGTTCAATTATATAAACGAGTAGGGACAACCCTAATCCTGAAAGCCCAATCAGAAAAACAATCAAAATATTGCCTTTCATTGTGGGTTTTTCTATTGGAATTTCCGGGTATTCAATATTTTCGAAAGTAAAAACAATTATGCTTTGTAACCATTCAACAATCCCCGACGCCGGAGTGGCCGAAGCACGTCTAATAACATTGAGAGGTATTACTCCTTCTACCTCTATTTTTATTGCTTGCGTAGCAAACGACTCTTGACCAATATTTGAATAGGAACCTCGATCACAAACAAGCTTGGCGTAGTATTTGCTAATATATCGAGGTAGCAACCAAGCCGATTTTTCCCGACATTCTTTCAACTCGTTGAATATCAGCTTGGCCTGGTTGTCAAAAAAGTTTTCTTTAAATGCATTTTTCCATCTCGTTTGACAAATTTCAGTTTCTTCTGAATACGGTTCCTTATTGCAGTGAAAAAACGGATCATGTCCAATGTTTTTAAGTGCACCTAAGATTCTTATGGGTTGTAAAATAAGTTGTGCAAATTTGGGATGTACAATAGATGCTAAAAGGGTCTCTAATGTTTTGTTTTTACTTATTTGATCGTGATGTTTGGTACTAATAAGGCTTTCATGTTCACGGCCACCCCAGGCATATAAACCAGCTTCCGTATAGCCGCCCATGTTTGGAAATATTTGGGTTGCATTTACCGGTTCGATGTTAATTGAGTACGGTGTGCTTTTTACCACATGCATTTTTTGCATATCTTCCACCCAATTACTTCTAGATCCCATGTAATATGATAAGTCTCCTAATCTACTGAAAAGTGTAAAATTGTCAGCAAAGAGTTCCTCGACAAAGAGATAAGGGACTAGTTGTCTTGGTTTGATGATGTTGTAAACATTTGTGCTTTTATAAGCATTACTCAGTACCACTCCAGCCATAAGTGTTCCACCAATCATAATTCGATACTTTGGAGACATGTTAATGCTGGTAGGAAAGGGATCTCCTTGTTCTACAAATACTTTAATCAAAAATAGCAGCTTATGTGCAAAAGTTTCTTGACATTTAAATATGTTTTCTTGAGACAAGGCCATAAAACCGAGCAAAAGAACGAAAACGGAGAGGCAAATGCAAACCCAAATATGTCCGTCGAAAACCTTCCAAAACTCGTTAAAGGGAAATGAGCTATATCCTTGAGTTCTGCACGTAATGAAGCTCAGCGGACTTAGGATATTTGTGATTTGTAAGAGAGCTTTTGGTTTAAACATCGCATCACTGTCTATCCTGATTTTATTTTCAAATGGATATTTTATATCATTTATACTTGAAACGTTACCTAAAATGTCCTTTAAAACCGATACAAAAACAAATGCTAACCGATTTTGTATGTCATCATCGACATTAGTTGCTAATTTTGGTGTTATAAACTGAGCCAATTGCAATCTATCGGTTGTCTCAGTTAAAGTTTTGAAGTAACGAGCAACTTTTTCACAGATAAGACTTCCAAACGGAAAATCGAATTCCCACGTATTTTGATAGTCGTTCACTTTTAAAATGGAGTGCAATGTCATTGTCTGTAGTTCTATTGTCACTGTAGTCCAGAAACTTTACAATTAGGACATGGTATCAGAGCACGTACTCTATCTATCTGACAATAAACCCCGAGCAAATGAGTATGGCCACATATCGTAGATGCTTTCAGCAGGATTTCAGTGACCATTTCATAATCAGAATGAGCAAATCTGCCCCAATACACGTAACTCATGTAATAATTTTTCTTTCTACTAATCCAATCGGCTAGGTTACTATATTTGTAAAAGAAAGACTCGTCAGAACTGATGAAAATGTTTATTAAAGGTACGACACTTGGCGAAAAATCATATCTTGAGGACCATGAGGAATGAAATATATTAGTAAGCATTCCTGTTAGCAGCGCATAATTTGGCATGAACAAGTCCACTTGGATTTGACATTGCCAGGGTTTTGATGTCCGAACAAACTCATCTCTATCCAAATAAACACAAAACCCTTTGTTGTATGCTTCGCCTATATCAATTGGATTAAAGATTTGAGATATGTGACATGGTATAGTCAAATATAAATAATTAGTATTAGAAAGTTTAAAAGTTCCACTTTTAGTGTAATTGTTATTTGGTGGTGCCCAGATTAGTTCCATGAGGAACGTTTCATTCGAAAAGCTGAAGAGCTGTGTGAGAAATGCTAAGCCAAATTTCCTTAGCACAATTGGCGTATAACCTTGTAAACTTAAGTCAGCTCCTTGAAAATTATTTCCTACAATAAGGCACCTTTCAGCTTCAAACTTTTCCAAAACTGTATTTAAATTTGTAATAGAAAAATATTTTGAGCTCACGAAGTTTGCTTTGAATTGCTGGAAAAGAGCTTGGAGAAAATCCTCACGATCGTCATCATATATATTGAGTTTCTTTAAGTCGGCATAATGACGAAATGCTTGCTGAAAATTTTCAGGATCTAAGTTATCCAAGTACGTGACGTTTATGAAAAACTTGGGGTCTATTTCATCCGTTTCGTTTGGGGCAAGAGCATGTGTCTGAACTTGCACAAGACTCAAAACTATGCTTAACAAATACATGTCCAAATGTTTAAAAAAAATTGTTTTTCGTAATGAATAGTTGCTTGAACTTGGCAATAACTTGATTTGTTTTACAAGCTGACAGGATTTTTGTCTATTCAAATCATGTGTGTTGCATTAAGTTTTCAAGTTGTTGAACGCCATGCCACGTAGTGTATTAAAACAAGTATATAACCCAAATTAGTTCAAGTTAACTGTTGGATTAGCTGTAGAAACATAGTTGTCTCTGGATGTCAATGCTTACTTCGAGCATGCTAATATTTATTGGGGTAACTTGGGGCGAGTAAAGTGAGCA
Source organism: Entomobrya nicoleti (assembly GCA_034695465.1). NCBI lineage: Eukaryota > Metazoa > Arthropoda > Collembola > Entomobryomorpha > Entomobryidae > Entomobrya > Entomobrya nicoleti. The sequence goes on from JAQFZG010000051.1 coordinate 53,885, forward strand.
CAATGAGGAAATGATTGCTGAACATTATCGGGATCCAAATTATCTAATTATGTGACGTTGCTGAAATACTGGCCTCTTGCGGTGTACATTTCGTTTGAGTCAGTTGCATATGCATGAACATGTAATATAACATGTCTGGGATTATGTTGAAATCGGTCAAGTGTGGTTTTGATGTTGAAAATGTATTAACTCTTTAAAAACTGTAAATTCTGTGAACATGTTTTTATCAAGAACTACAACGGTCGCATCCCATCACCTATATTTTGGAATGTGTCAATATCCTTTGATTGTTGACGTATGTATCTGTGGAATATTTTGAGACAAAAACATGTTGTTGTAGACGAGCACAGGTAATGTAATATTTAATTTGTCTAATGCCAAACTACCTGGAATATTACACTAACTATATAACTGAAAATATATACAACCAATTTAGTTAGCACACTTACAAGGTGTGTACCTGAAGTATTTATTTTGTGCAAGTAGTAGGTAAACACATTTGTTTTTGTACTGAATTAATTAGGTCATATCCATTTGCAAGTTGTTCTTAATTTTTGGTACCAAAGCGCCCAATTTGATATTAATATAATGACCAGATAATATATTATTACAACAGATTGGTGTTGTTCTATATTTTTACTACTTTACTTTAGATTTTTACTCAAATTTAATATTTTAAAAAGGGAAAAAACCGGTGACTTGCTAAAAATCTTGGCCCTGAAGGCTAATTCGTTTTCCTGAGCTTGGTTTTGGTAAGTTGAACCAAAGCTTATAATTACTTGTTATTATCCACTAATTAATAACTTTCAATTCAATATTTTTTCGGCAGTGTTGACGGAATATAGAGTTCAAACAGACCATAAAATATTTCAAAAGGCATTAGTAATTAGTAATTCAAATGTTGCTAAGAATTTTTTGATTAACTCTAAAACTTCCAACATAAATAATAGCTAAATCAAAAAATTTGAAAACTGAGACTTTTTTTTTAAATTGTTATGCTTGTCAATACTTCTTTTGATACAGAGGATTGTATTGTATATTCGTGTGTTGTTGTGACTTATCGTAGGAGACAGCAAACTGTTTTAATTTAAATATGGTGGATGAGGTAATTTTATATTTGTATGTAAATATGAAATTTTCACAGTTTATGTATTTATTAAACGATTGATTCATCTTTTTACCAAGACAATAATCTATTGTTTTGTGTGTTATTTTCCATATTTCGATTTTCATTAGCTTAAATACATTTTGGTCATTTAGAGGAATTTTTATAAACTGAAAATTTCTAAATATTTATATCGTACAAAAAAATCAGTTCAGATATTATGGGGAAAGTGTAGAATACGTTGTGTATATACTAAATTTATAGAATTAAGTAGCTGACATGCTGCATTAATTTACAAAACTACATCATTACAATTTTAATTTGTTAGCGAGTTTTAAACGGTTACTGCTGCTAAGTCAATGAGTTTCGGGATAAAATAAATAATATGATCCACTATTCGAAAACAAAGCTTAAACATAAATATACGCAATTCAATGTTTTTCAAAAAAAATCCTTAACATTGAAGGATACATATACATACATACTGCCTACTGCCCTTAGATGGTTTAAAACTGTAGAGATTTTTTTATGCATTTTAATAAATACACATTTTTACTTATTATTTCTACGCGCATTTCTCAAAATGCTTTCCTTATCCACCTGCAAAGTACACATATAAACAAATAAATGTACTTTGAACTACCTTCATATTCAGCTAAGTAAAAAGAACCCCTGTTTTCCAAAATCGTATACGTGACTATTGTGGTATGGGTGACGTATACCAGCTAACCTTATAAGTAATGATTCTCAGAGTTTCAAGAAAAGGCTTAAAATCTGTTACAAAAGAAAGCAGATACGCTTATCTTCACATGTGAATATGTTGAAGTTGTTTAGAGGCAAGCATAATATACAATATATAAAAAATGTTGGCAAAGTATATGGTTTATTTATATAGTACAAAACAAATCCAAGCAAATGCGTATGCATGTATGTAGGTATGTGTCGGTTGTCCTTCAAATAAATAAGTGTACTGGGCCCATATCATTAATTTTTACCATTAAATTACGCACATAAGGTAGAGGCGTATGTACTCTCGGAATATACATCTTCGGAATAACATGAGCGAATATATAAAGCATGTGATTTTTGGTAAACTTCACAAGATTATTCTTCTCTTAAACTAAAAAATATTAGCTTTAGTTGTCATTGTCTGTTTGAAGCTTGAGCTATCAATACAACTATTGAAATTTACAACATAAATTTGTTCAACAGTTCTCCGGTTAACTAGAGACAGGGATACGATTAAACAAGGTAAACAAATACATGTTACATACAAGGAAATTAGTGTTTATTTCAATGGTGTACGTAATATTTTTTTATTGGTGTGCCGAACAATGTAATATAGTTTTTGTGGGTTACTAAGTTAACTCTTATGGAGTATTTCGTAAGTTAACTAACATTTGTCGTTTAAAACATTTGTTTAGGTTGCCATCATCCATCAAAAAAATGACAACAGCCAGGAAATCTAAGAAGACAGCTGCTGGGAAGCAAAGCTTTGAAGAAGATGGTCCAGAGTTTATCGTCGAAAAGATACTGGACAAGGAAGTGAGGAATGGAGAGGTTTACTATTATCTTCAATGGCTTGGCTTTGACGACTCTCACAACTGTTGGGAACCTGCAGTTAATGTGAAAGGGTTGAAGCTTTTACCTGAGTTTGAAAGGCAGTGGAGGGAAAAGCAGAAAACTAGGGTGAGTAAGGGCAGTGAAGGACGCCAACGTAGAAAGTCTAAGAAGATGACCGTCGTCGTTCCAGTTCAAGCATTTACTTCCGGTGTTTCTTCCACCATTCAGAATAATGGCAGCACTGAGGAAAATAGAGATGTCATGGAAATTTCTTCACGAGATACAAATAAAGAAAACGCACCAGCTAATCAAGTAATTTAAAATATGTGTATGCTTAAAATGTAATAATTGGGTTTATTGATTATATTTAAATTTAATGGTGTTAAATTTGTTGGTTTTTAGGAAGGGGAGAGAATGCAAGTGAATCAGACAGAGATGAATGGTTTTGAGAAAGGACTAGAGCCGGAGAAAATAATTGGAGCGATGAAGTCTCTTGGGGTTCTCTACTTTTTGATTAAGTGGAGGAATGAAGCAGATCCGGGGATACTAGTTTCGAATGAAGTTGCGAAGCAAAAGTGTCCTGAACTTGTTTTCGAGTTTTATGAAGAACGGTTAGCATGGCCAGAGATAGCGAGAGATGAGAAGTAGAAAAAAAGGTGGGAGGGGATGAGGAACAAAAACTAAAGATTTTTTGGTAAATTGACTTGTTTATAGGTTAAAGTTCATATGATAATCGATACACAAGAGTGTTTCCAATATGTGGGAATTTTAAGTTAGATGATAAAATATAAGTTAAAATAATGCATTTAAATAAATAGAACAAAATAAAACGTAATAAATACTTGTTTTTAATTTACAAAGAAAGATTTTAAAATTAAAACAATTTTATTTCACAAATGAATATCTTTAAATATTACAATGACATGAAAATACATAAATACGGTACAATTTGTATATAACCACTTAGGTACTTGCTAAAACGCAGCATAATATTTTTTTGCATTAGTAGAAATTTAATTAGCTTCATCATAATTTATGAGTTGCTTCTGCTTCAGTTATTTATACTTAAATTGTCATATATAAATACTTGGGTTTTCTTTAACCAATTATAAAGTTGATATGATAAAGTTTTATTAACTTATTTTAAACTTGGCATTAAACTTAAGTGAAACCATTTCATTTTCACAATTGTTTCGTTTAGTGAGTTCATAATTCTTTTTTCTCTATTGCAGTGCAAATTATTAAATTGAAACATGATTTTTACCCAAAGTATCAGACTGGTATACTTTTAAGTCTACTATAACCGTCATAGCCGACGATGGATGACTAAAATTTATAAACTTATCCACTAAAGCGAAATAAAGGTTGAAATAGTTCATTCAAAACAAACTAAATTTAACGCTCTCCACTGCTTATTTTACTAGCTTATTGGTGGAACGTACCTTGGATTAAACCAATACTACAAAGAACAGGACTAAAAACTACTATTATATATGCAACACATGTTGCAGTGCATTTTTAACACAAAATGTATACATCGCCTACCATAAATCATTAAAGCACACAATTTTCAAAAATTCTACCCAGGATTATATGGCCTTGAGGTGGACCAGCCTGCAGCACGTAAGAACGTCAACAGAATACTCACATTGAATTTATTATACAATATATTTAATTTTAAAACTTCATCCCCTTTTTCAAAGTTTGGTAAACCAAAAACTAAAGGGGAAAATGTTTTTTTAAACTTTAAACCAAAAATGTAAGGATTTAAGTTTTTTAGTATTGTTAACCTTCTTGAATTAGAATTTGTAAACATCATTCACATTTAATACTATTAAAAATTCTATTAGCTATTTTATCAGCATAAATATCAACGACAGAGTTCCAGTTAAAATTTGATTCTCCATGCAACTAATTAATTAAATGTACTATAGAAATGAACACATTTATTACTTCGAATAGTGTTTACTCATACGTATTTGTACCAAACTTTGTGTCTACTGAAGACTTACTACAATTGTAGTGCTCATATTTTAAGCCGCCAAAGTTTTGCGGTTGTGATTTATTCATGTTTTTTTTTATTTTGTGGCATTTCCAATACTGAATTAGAATCCTTAACACAAAAAGTCCCAATTGTAACCTAATTGCAGAGGATACCGTAGTGAGTGTATAAACAACAAATTAAAAGTATCCTACTATTATAGAAGCAGTAAAATATATTGACTAAATAAGTTTTGTAACTTTAAAGTTAACTTGCAATACCAGTCGTATTTGCAATAGGAAGTTAGTGAAAAATGATTGCCATAGAATTTAAAACTCAAATTCGAAATGATTAGTTTTTTAGCAAATTTTAAAACGCTACATTATTGCTGAAATTTGAGTGTTTATATTTTCAACTGTTCAACACAAACCAAACCAATTAATAATAATATGCTCTAATTTGCATTGCCAAATAGAATGATATGCAATATGGCAATATATTTTAATACTTGAACTACCAAATGTCTTTTTGGTTTAGTTGAAAATAAATTAACTAAATGTATACATATATGGCAAATGTGTGTCATTCTTGAGTTTTTATGTAAATAATTGCCCATCAAACTAGCTCCGTGCACTTTAAAAAAGTTTTGTTCCGGAAGTTTTATACGAAGGCCAAACTAAACGAGAGATGTCAAATGGAATATTGATGAACATACTCTGTGTCAACCAAATATCAATATTTTTTTCTTTGGAACATGAAAATAATAGAAGATATCGTTTTAAACGGGCTTTCTAAATTTTGTAGTTACATTCGTATGCTCGCTATTCATGTTTATTGTAATGTTATAATATTCACATTTTAAACAATTATCTTCTGTGGAAATACATTTTCGACGAAGTTTCCTGAATATATAGAGATTAAATCTGCAGCACTTGTGCAACTCAGAATCACGCTTAAAAAGTTGAGCCAAATATACTTTAAATGTATTTTCAATATTTCTGTGCGAAAATCATCATAAGTTTGATCAGTGAGTTCAAATTTTGAAGAGAGAGGAGAGTAAACTCCTCAACATTCAAAACTGACAAACAAAGCAGCATTGCTGTATTGCTGCCTTGAGAAGGAGACATGCAGGTTGGGCCCTGCTTTGACAAAAAGGCTACGTACAAATTCATACCATCTCGATAGGCTCCGGTTTTCAAAGTAGGGCCCAGGGTGCAAGTGAGCACTGCAATGGACAAGTTGCACTGCTATCTGCCTTGCTACCAGCACAATGTCAACGAGTGTGAGCCAACCGAGCACCACTGGACGCTGCTTTTCTGTCCATTGCAAGATGCTTTTTAACTACTTGCATAAGTTACGTACGAATAGATGTTCTTATGTACCAGCCGACAAGGTCACACTACTTTAATTAAACGTGCAAAAATATCACATCCAGTTTAATTTTAGCTGATTAAAAGTTTAATTACTTGGTGTAGATAAGCTTTAAATAATTTGTTGAACAAATCCTAGCACAATTTGATTTGTAGTGAGCAATTGAATATTGTTTGTACTGTTTAGATTATTTTTTCTAGAGAACACATTAAAATAAATACCAAATTGAGAATAACACGTATTTAGTGACCTTTATTTGGTTAGTATTGTAATTGTAGTAAAATGAATCATGTATAAATAATTAGTAATTATTTGGTTGGATTAGCCTATAGTCTAGTCATAGTAAAAAGTATTTTTCAAAATTCACGTTTAGTTGTTGATTTATGTTGTTCAGTTTGTTATTTGGATAATTCAAATACAGTTGTAATTTGACTAATTATCAAAATGGTTAAATTGTCAGTAGGCAGTATAAATTATGCTAAACTATTTGTACAAATGGGTTTGTAAAGTTTTCATACTTTATAACAGCTGAAGACCAAACGAAACCCTACCACTCATCACTCCAAACCAACTAATCTGAATGAAACATGTACTAACTCACAATTCGAGGAAGAAAACGATGAAAAGCTTGAATGATGTTCTTCATAGGACAATACTGTTTTAATATTTGCAATTGTTTAGAATTTTTTGGAATTTTTAAACATCTGAAAGCATTGCAAATGAACAAACCTTGATTCATTAAGTTTGTCCTTAAATTCAATTTGATTTGTTGGAGCTTTTAGTTCTGTCCAAAATTGATGGAATAAGTTTGGAAAAGTGTACGACAACGAATTTCTACAAAATATGAAATTTCCAAAACAATTCATTTTTTATCGCGATTTTCTTTCTAGTAAATAATTATATTTTATCGGAAGCGTGTTTCTACTGTTTGAACAATCAATAAAACAATTTAAAATAAACTTTCATACCTTGAAAGTAATTTTGTTAAACTTGCGATAGCAAAAAAAGTATTATAGCTGTATTACATCGACTATTTGTAAGCTACTATTTGAGCATACGCTTACGTATTTACCGATCCGAATTAAACATTATATGCATTATATGT
>JAQFZG010000052.1:0-60968 GCA_034695465.1 Entomobrya nicoleti
AAAAGTTCAGCAATTATTGGGTAGCTTAAAGTCATAAAGTAAAATATAAGTGCGGTTAGGTCCATATTTTGTAAACGGCTTTTTAAACTCATTTCCGTTTTTAAAAGTTTCCTTAGCTCTAAATCAAAACAAAGGAGTTATCAATTTTTGCATTTCACTCTCCAATTTATTAAATTTGCTATTTATGTCTAGTTTATATTTTTAATATGTTTTCTATGTCCACGTAATTACTTACCAAATATGATATTCGATTTTGCCTTTTTTAGTTCAAGTTTCCACACATCCAACTCATCTTTTATTTTCCATTTACATTTCTTTTGTTTTTGTAAAACTGGTGTAACCTTAGTTGAAAATCCTTCTTGTTTAAATACCCAGTTGGTCACAAAGGCCCAATCTCTTCCATATTGCGAAATCATAAGTGTTACAAACAGATGGAGTAAAATTCCAAACATTATAAATCCTAACACAAGAATTTCACTGGTTGACAGTAGCCCAAACTTTAGGAATAGGAGAATTTCAACAAAGCACACAATCAATACAAATAAATTACCAATAATGGTAAATTGATATGGTAAAATATATTTCTTGTCGGGTTGAACAAAGTTCCACATTTTAGATTTAGAGTTCCATGAAACATAGTAAAATGGAAATGTGTACTGGTTTACCAACTGGTTTAATTCAAGGCAATGAATAATTGCTGCAGTTGGCATGATGGTTTACAAAACTAAATGTTAGCTTAAATAATTTTTAAGAGCGTTGGTATTTTTCATAGCAATACGAACTTGAAGTTTTATAACAGAATGGGCCACGGGTTTGCTCTAATTTGAGATATACATGGAAAATCTAATATCATATCAAATGAATTATATTGTGCTGCGTAGAAACTACGTTATTTGTTTCTGTGTTTTGTTCTCGTATAATTACTAAAGTCAATCGAAAACTAATGTAAAACGAATCAAATTATAATTTGATATTTGATACGTAGTATGATGATCTAACTGGTAAGCCAAAAACTGTTAGGTTTATCATAACGTTACCTTTATAAAGCCACCGGAACGTTATAAGATTCAATTACTTTTATAGCAAACCAATCATTTGCCCACGTTTTGTTTATTCTATTAAAATTGAAATACCACAAACGAGGAAATCAAATTATTTAAATTGTTTTTATACACTCACTAACTATTAACAACATTGTTATGCTAGTTAGCTTCCACAAAAAAATTATGTTATCTTTCCTCGTGACCCAATTTATTAAACAAGCCGACAAAACCTTAACCAAGTAGACTGTAAGAGTGATATATACTTTCAATCGAATTAAATGCCAATAATAGCTAACCTCAGAACCATAAAAAATGTTGACTAACTTTGATGTAAAAAATTCTGAGTTTACTGAGTTCATCACGAAAATTTCGATAAAAGTTAAATCTCTAATACAAATCGTATGATTATATATTTTTTCCTACGTTTTGAGTCCCTTAAGTATTGAGTTTTGTTCGTCGCTGTTTAAAGTTCAAATAAACAAATTTGTGAAATGACAAGTCAAATTCATCCTTCTGAAATCAGTTTTACAATATTGTGTATTTCAAATGCCGTCCTTATAATTTCTTTTAAGTAACTAGTAAGACAGTGCAAAAAGACCACTGGGGCAACCATGTCAAACTTGCTACCAAAGATATATCAATAAAATTAATTCAGTAAACAAATAATGTGCAAACAACACATTTTACTTTTTATTCACACGAATAATATTTCAGTAATATCGAACCACGCTAAATACAATTATCAATTTTTATAGTCAAAAGTGTATATGAATTTTTATCTATAAACTTTTATTTGGACACGTTTATGTTCCTTAACTTTGACAACTTTTTTGATGCAGGACAAGTTTGTACTTATATTGGAATTTCTTCTCGCATAAATCGCATTGATGTTGCCAAAATTCCTTCTGATGCCATCGGTTATGTCGCTGCATACTCCTCTTTGTAGTAAATCTCTCGGGACACTGCTCACATTTAAACTGCTTCTCCCCCGCATGCCATTTCTGATGAGAGTCCCAGTTCCATCGGAATACCGCCTTTTTACACAACGCACAAGGAAGCATTTTTGGACCTTTGCCGACTGGATAATCAGGACGTTTTTCATATTTTCTTTTTGGTTTCGCGTCAGCTGGAATTTCAAGTGGATCCTTCTCAGGCACCTCGGAATCCTCCTCCTCACTAAAATCCTCTTCCATTTTCACAATTGACACGAATTCCTCTCCAACTTCAATATTAAATGTCTTGTCCATCTTATCAGTGTCTTCATTTGATAAATTTTCGTGTCCATTTGTTACCGTGTCCTCCGCCAAATTTAATGGATCATCTTGACTTTCTAAAAAAACAATTACAATTTATTAACATTAATAAATCACCCGATTTATAGAATTCACACAATTTAAAATATTTTCTGGTTACAAATTTTACGTACCCGTTTCTATTTGAGCTTTCGATGGTTTACTCGTTTGAATTGGAGAAGTTGGAGATGGTGAGGATGGCATTCCATCACAAATGGTTTTCAAGAATGTCAAAGTCTGCGAAATATTTTCCTTTCCAATCGAACACCCAGCGAAATTTATTCCAGCGGGAGGCTGAATACGTTGAAATATACCATTATTCTTTATCCGCTTATTTAATTGAGTGGTTTTATGGCTTAAACGTCTATCATTGATTCTGTTTATCTGGTCGTTAATTAACATCTTGACTGATTCCAATTGCTGGTGTAATTTATCCAGTTTGTTTAGTTCTAAGGTACACTCATCACATATTTTAATTGGTACACTGGCCTTATCTATATTAACAGCTGTTCCAAGAGTTAAGGAAAACGTGAGTTTTGGAATGCTGGAATTCTCATCATTTCCTTCAGTATTTAATGGAAAAAGTGCTTCCTTAACATTTTGATGATAAACATAATTCCATAATTGGTTAACGAACCTTTTATGATTTGCACTTGGTGGTAAATTTAATGATTTATTAATTATTCCACAACACAACTCACAAATAGTCACTTTATTTCTCGTTATCTTCCCCATTGTGGCTTTAATAGTTAAACTCAATGTTTTTATCACGTTAATATTTAAAATGTTACCGAGTTAAACTGGGTAATGCTTGAAAAAATATAATGATTTACTTTTACTACGAAATAAAATGACAACATTGTACCAAGAATCTTGACTGAAAAGGAGAACAAACAAACAATACTCAGCTGTTTCTGGCTGATCCGTTCTCACAGTTAGGATTCTATTTGGCTGTGTGGCTTTGTTTACAGACTGCTTTGCTATATAGGGAAAGGGATTCTACTTGCATGCATGCATTTAAGTGGCTTTACATATATATGTACATATGAATGAAAAAAAACAAGCGGAATAACTGTATTACATTAAATACAGCACCGACGGGAATTTTTTATTGACAAAACTAGTATTACCATCCACAATACAAAATGTAGATATAAACTGCTTCAAATTTATTTTAATGATTTTATATATTCAAATTAATATTAAACATTTTAGCAAGAACAAACGCAAACCTTTTTTAAGTCAATTCGGCAATTGTCCTTTAGCTTTGTCAATAGAAGCCACACTTCTAGCTGTTATTGAATTCAATGTTCATAAATTCTTCCTTACATAATTTGTAAAAATTAACTGCCGAAATCGATGCGTAATGGCCATTGATGTCTTCGTTTTTCAGATCTCAAGATCTGGTGACCTAGTGCAGCAAAGCAAGTTTAACGAAAAGTGTTAAAAATTTGAAAATGACATCTTTTTCATTAAATACTTGGATGCAGATTTCTTTGTCTCACGAAATGGGACCTTATATCTCATGCTAAAAAACTGTCGCTTTTATGGTTCAATGAACCCAAAAGTTTTATCACGTTACAATAATAGCTGTATGTTAAGTTGGTAATATTTTGGTGAATCTGCTGATCAAGCAATATATTTGATTTTTTGTTATCTGAAAACAAATATTTGTTTTGATAAGCCTCTCTGGAGAATTGAAGTTTATAGTTTGTTCAACTCAAATACTGGGATTTTAATGACCAAATGCAGGTATCACAATAAATAAACTGGCAAGGAATATATTTGTACTATAAATAAATACAACTTATATTTGAACTACATCAGTGTCAATAGAAATATTATATAGATGCAGCCGTTCTTAGAATTATGTCCTGTATTTTCAATCTTAAATTTAAGTTTATAGTAATCGATTATTCATTAAAAATAAATTTTGATGATTTCATAGAATACAACGTCAATTATAATATTTCTTTTACAAAAATTGTGTGAAAAAGTTGTTTTACAGTAAAATGGTTTTAAAATTGACAAAAAAATTAAACCAAAATTAAATTTATTTACATGTTCTTTAAAATAGTTCGAATTGACGTCACGTAGTAATTTTTTGCTATTCAAAATGTATGTGAATATCTTCCTTCAATTTTTCAATATTATCGTCCATTGATTTCTTAACGTCTTTTATTTTATTGTCTAGGGTGACGATTTTCGCTGCAAGCTTGACCTTCTCAGTGTTAAGTGTACTCTGTAAAATTTGTATCCCTTTTTGTCTTGAAGCTTGACGGCCGGAGATAACTTTGACCTTATGTCTCAGTTTTTTAATTTTATTGTGCCAAATCTTTTCTACATTATCTATTTTACTGCCAACCTCACCAAGCTTTACTGTTTCAACCTTTTGTGCATTTTGTATACCAACTATGTTATTCTGACTTGAAGTTTGACTGCTAGACATAACTTGAAGCTCGTCTTTCAATTCTTTAATTTCATCTTGTAAAATATTTTTAATACTATCTATTTTACTGTCTACTGCATCAAGTCTCTCTTTAAGCTTTACTTTTTCAACCTTTTGTGTATTTTGTATACTGGCTATGTCTTTATGACTTTTGGTTTGACTGCTGGACATATCTTGAAGCTCATCTTTCAATTCTTCAATTTCATCTTGTAAAATATATTTAACGCTATCTATTTTACCGACTACCACACGATCCTTTTCTCTTTGCTCTACTGCATCAGTTTGACGTGCATATTGCAAAGCACTGATGTCGTTTTCATGCGTAGCAATCTTTCGATTATTCTGTTGCAGGTCATGTTCTAGAATTTTCATTTTGCTGGTAAGTTCTGACAGCAAAATGTTCGTTTGACAGCTAGATTGGTAGTAGGAGGAGCTTTTATCAGGTCCAAATGACTGAACATTATATATTTTTTGTGTAGTACTTGAAGTTCGCGTGTAATTAAAAATATTCCTTGTGGAATTATATTGTCCGTCGTCAAAACGCGTGCTACCTATTTTATCCACTGAACAGTCTGGTTCGTAGTAGACACTAAACTTGTTGTCATGGTTGTTAATGGACCACTTGTCCATCTTTTTTACATAGTCAGGAATATTGATGCAGGTGCAGACTCGTGTGTATCTTTCCAGTACTGCAGGAACGTCAGCAGGATTCTCTAGTGCGTAGTAATTGGTAATGTCCACATTTAACTGAGAACCTCCTTCATCATCGTTGCACATGCGGAAAGATTTTAAGAGATATTCCTTTGGAGCTGACGTGCTGCAATAAACCAAAATCATTAAAAAATGTTTACTATTATTAGTTTAAGGGATGAAATACTATTTCCTATGGGTCTTTTCCTACTGTATAACTGCAAGGTTTAATAGACTGCGCGATATTTGTAGAACAAATGCAAAATGTAATGTCCCTCACACATGGTCAACTATAAATTGACGACTTCAAAAATTCTATTAAACATACCTATAGTTACCAGGGATTCCCTTCCAAGTCTCTGTGGATTTACAGTTGGAGTGCTTGTGTTGAATGAAACAAGTGTCAGTTGTAATGCTCCTCACCTTCTGATCTCCGGGTAAATTTATGCACTTATCAGTGGATCTGCTCTCTAATATAAGACCTGTGTAACAGAAAATATTGGGCATTTGATTTATAAAGCATTTCTTAGTATTGTCATCGATTTAAAAAATAACTTATGTTTATTACTCACCTGTATAGTTATAATTATTGTACATTCGGATTCGTACCCCATTTACAAAATAAGTTGCTATGACTAACAGCCAAAAACTTACAAATGAGGGGATATTTGAGCCCATTTTATATTCACAGAGAAATTTTTTGAGTTTTGTTTAACAGAATGTCATGAAAACGTGTATGATATTATTCCAAACCAAAATTCGTCCTTATATATCAACGTGTGACGAAACACCTACCGAAACACTAAATAAAAATAACGAAGACATTATTTGTCAAATAAATAACAATTTTTCTTAGGTTAGATACATATTTTTTAGTGATTTTCCTTCAAATCGTGCAAACAAATTTTCGACTTTACATACCAACTTGTTTTTTTACTTATTTGCTTTTATTTTTCGTGTAAATATTGATTTATGCCAAACTTTTAAAGTAAATAGTGTGAATAACCTGATAAACCGGTGTTTGTTCCTTTTTACCGTGATATTATACTTCAATCGTTGAGTCAGATGATAACACAGTTTTTTATCGTAAAGTCATGAATAAACGATCAATACAAGTAGATGCTTGTGTATTTGTTTTACACACACGAGTACCGTGACGATTTATGAGATCGTATCACAAGATTTGCTTACCTTGTTTTTGTGCCCTGTTATCTTGGACATGTTATGTTATGAATAATGAACATAACTTTGTAAATATCCAAATTGAAAAAACTTTATAAAATGCATGTATCAATTGAATTGAGCGCATGTTTACACACGTTGCTCAAGCCGGAAGGCAAAAAACTGCAACTGTTATTGCAAATACCAAGTTTAAATAAACATTTGTTGGATAACTACACTTTATTTTATTTAACAATCGATCGATTGGATATTTGTTTTTGATTAGTTTAACGTCCTTCTGTCAAAACATTTAACATCTGTACGTTACTAAATTATTTTTAGCTAACCATATTACAAAACCTACTGATTATGAGTTTGGGACATTGGTCTCTTTGATATACCTATAATTTTCTGGAATGACCTTCCAACTGTTTGTATATTTGCAATCAGCATGCCAATATTTGATCAAACCAGTAGCACTTGTAAAGCTGCCTACTTGCCCGTTTCCAGGAAGATTGATACGTTTATCGATACATTGATAAGCAAGCATAACACTAAATGAAAAATAGTAAAACCTTTTAAGTAATTTTAGCTAAATAATCAAGTCAATTAACTAATAACCTGTGAATAACCTATAAAACCATATTTGTTCGACTTGCATAAGAAATTAATATGGTACAAAAACCACCTATAATGAAAAACCTGATTTTTGAAATCCATTGTTTCGTTTTATCAGCTCTGCACTTATTACATTTTTACTTGACAGTTATAAAATCAAACGAATATGTGAAGAATTATCCTGTTTAATTTGTATTCCGACCCAAATGCACAAGACTATATTAATATACTAGACATCAAAAAATCTAAATATTGGTTATCGAATTCCAGTTTCACCGGATGCATTTATTTATTGGTGAAGTTGCTTAAACCATGCAATGATTCCATAATACAATAGTCTCCTTAGCATTGTAGTAGAAATAAAGAGGAAAAAGTTATCATTTCCTGTTTATTTTGAACATAACACACAATTGTAGGATTATGATTAAGTTGCTTTGTTTATAAACAAATATACATTAAAAAAACAGGTTGCTTGCAGTCACCAGTACGTGGGGTATAATAATAATACTGTTACATGCTTTTTAAATAGGCGATTTTTAATTGTACCAATCGATAGATAAACGTATTGTGATCAAACTTTGTCAAGACCTCATGGTCTTAAACTCAATAGTTGAGGAGTAACGGTCGTTTAACTGGATGGATGGATTACAGATGTCGATATCAGATTCAAATTACATGTCATTACCTGACATGGGTTGTCATCATTCTGATTCATCTACATGTTATCTTCATGGCTTGACACGACTTGTTCTCTACTGTATTAGTCAGAATCAGAGGTAATCAGAAAACTTATGAAAACAAAAATCATTAAAATATTCAAAAAAAAATCATATTTTTTTATGTAATTGTTACTTTTAAACGTGAAGGATGGTAAAATGGTCCAAATAAACAAATTACTACTACAACCACTATAACTATAGATATTAAAACTCTACTGATCATTATAAAACTACAATTTCGTATAAAACTCAAAAATCTTATCGTCTCCTATTTACAAAACGTACAAAATCCATTACAAAAAATTGGTAGTGAAGTCTTTATATTTGTCAAAAGACTGCATTTTTGTGTCTTAATATTACATGTTACTAGTTTGTTAGTGCCTCAATATTTTTTTATAAGTTTACAAGTTACGTTTTATAACCATTAAGTTTTATAATTCTTTAAAGCTATGGAATATGGATCGGTCGTTCATTAAATTTGTAAAATTTAGTATTAAAAACATTGCCATTTTAATCAAAATATGATTTTTTCATTAGGGTTATCAAATAATTCTAATCCAGTAGCCGGCTGTTAAGATAATAAATTGTTAATAATTTTTATCATGATTATTAATAGCATTACTTAAAATCAGGTAGCTTACATTGCTAAAACTTTCTTTTTATAGCTGAATTTATCCATAAATTAGAACGAATTACCTCAATACGTCATACTTACTACTTCTGTAATTTAAAATAGATTTCAACTTGTATACGTTTAAGCTATTAATAAGATACATTTTATTTTCCTACATATCTACCTATGACTCTATTCGTTTCTCTAGATTACTTATAAATCTTAAAGGTAATAATAGTACTAAAATTTAACAATAAATTTATATTATGACACACAGCATGACGTAAAAATATATTGGCTTGCTGTTGTCTCTTTTTGCCATTACTGTCTTTTTATAACAGTAGTTATCCTTAAATTAGAAATAATATGCTCAATATATCATTTTTACTAAATTAACAGTTCAAGAGACATTTTAACTCGTATATATTTAACCTGTTAATGAAATACATTATCCTTTTTCACGCACCTACATGTATAGTGACTCATTTCCTTATTCTAGACTAGTATTAATTCTTTAAGGTACTAAAGTATTAAAAGTTTACAATAAATTTGTGCCTGATGTTTATCAAATATCTTATAGAAAACCGTCTTACCATACTCAAATTTTACATCAATAAAGCCTTTTTATTGCATTGTTGACGGTTTATATACCATTTAATTAATTTGGAGAAAACGTCTGATTACTTTGTAAAAAAAAAATTTGATCAAATTAAAAATTATTTCCCTTATCTTCACGAAGAATTGTTGTCCCTTTGAATTTTTTTTTACTTCACTTAATAGACAAAGTCCACCATAATTCCAACAAAGCTACAATAAAATAATTTAAATACTGGGTCAATTTATCCTCTTCATACTTTTGAAAAACAAAAAAATAAACATTTCTACTAATTGTGATACGTACCAATGGCGGTATATTTTATCCTGTTTCCATTCCGGACTTGCATTCAATTTAGTTCAAATGTATTCCTTTACCGAGCATAAAAGAGAAGAAAGAAGCCGTTTTGTGATTGCTAATAAGAGATGTGTGAAATGGGTTTCTTTCTGAAATAATAATATTTAGAGAAATAATATATAAGTTTACACTGGTGTGGTTTTTCTTCTGGGTTAAAATAATAGTGAATTTTTAATGAAAAAACCAGTACATCTCTAGTTGTTTTCATTTCGTCTTGTCAGTGGTTCATTAGATTTACTGCAACAAAAAATCAAAACAAAAGTCAGCATATTACTCAGCTTCAGAAATTTATAGGCTTCAACTTTAATTACTACAGTAATGTACACAATACAAAAAAATACTTTATTTTTGTAACACTCCTGTCCCTACTTGAATTAAAAAGAACAACAAATGATGTCTTCTTAATTTTTTCATTACTTCTTACGTATACACCGTGCAGTCAGTCAGTCAGAAGTCCTTTTACTTCACTTGTGTTGATTGTTTTGAGAACAACATTCTTCACTTGATATCATGGTTAGGAAGACAGTTTCTCAGATTGTGTCAATTTAGTTTCATTTTCAGGCCTAAGGTCTTAACCATCTTTGAAAAAAATAAACTCTACATTTAGTTTTTGAAAAAAATTATATGGTTTATGCAAAAACTCAGTCAGATAAATTAGATAGCCAGAGAGCAGCGTTACTGTCAAATCATTTCATAATTAGAATCACGACACAATTAAATACTAATATAACAGCTCCATGGTATCCAGTAATCAATATTGAGGTTATCACTTTCCGCAACCATTTCCTGCTTATCTGAAACGGTAAAGAATTGTTAAATTATTCTTTAAAGTAATAATGCTACTATGAATTTAATGGATAAAATATTAAATTACACATATCACCGGTTAGGAGTACATATTTAATACTTATTTGATTTGATTTAAAAAAACTTAGAATGCCAAATGTTTTCACATAATATTCTACTTCAAATGAGCATAATAAAAATGATACTCAAGAGAAAAATATTACCTACCAGCTGAGTTTGTCATCTTGTACCTTATCAGCATAACAAGCTGATTGGCCCACCAAACTACATCTCAACAAAGTATTACACTCGCTGCCTATTTGAGCATTAGTATGCTTCCAAAATCATGAAAACGGCAGGGAGATTTTTTAATATTGGCTTGGCGTCTTGGTTCATCTAAAACACAGAGACAATCCACATGAGGAAACATAAGTAATAAATTTTACGAACAAAATGGTTTTCCCCAAATAACTTATTGGTCGAATTTAGGTAGTTTAGTTAAGCACAATTTTGCGCACTACTGCAATAGAAACAGTAAAATCAAACTGTGGTGAATAAATTTTTTAATGAGGAAAAATAGCTAAATATAGTAATATTTGAAGGTGAATCAAATCTTGTCAAAGTTAGCTAAGGTTATTTAATAACTGATTATGTGATTTTTAAATATGTGATAAATTATTTTTTAAAGTGAATCATAGTCAGTCTTCGTATGCTAATTTCGTGAAAAGTAATTTATATATTATAAAAAAACAACATGGGTACTATCGTCATCAACATTATCATCATTTATTTATTGCCCAAATACAAAATAAAGGTAAGAATATATTTAACAATTGCAATATTTTTTGTCGTTTAATTGATAAAATGGTTAAACCAGGACAAAAAATTAAAATTAGCATAATTCACTTATGACTACTTAAGGTTCACTTAAATGTATTTATTATACCTATACTTATATACTAATATCTTGTATAAAGACTATACAGTGAAACATTGTATCTAATATAGACATAAAATTACTTGGTTGATTAAAATATTATTCTAAATGTCAAAAGCACAATATAATTGTCTTGAAATATACCTATTCTTAAATAATGAACTTAAGAGTGTTTAAAAATTAAACGGTCTTTTGATACTCTACTTAAGTATTTAACTTACATAGTTTGTCATACTTCTTCATGTCTTCGTTATTCATAAACAAGGTCGGAAATAAGGAAAGTGAGCCTAAACGGTTTAATGCTTCTCCAGTTATGTGGAAATAGAGAAACTAAGGAAATAAATCGCTACTAATTAGAGAAGCATAACAATTCGTTTTCGGAACAGTAAACATATGATAGACAACATCAACAACTGGTCCAACAACAAAGATTGCAAATGCAAGAAGAAGCACTACATACAAATGAACGTTTTGCATTTATGATACGAACACATTCGGGTTCTAAATTTAATCTTTTTAATCTTCTTGATGCTGGCTGCAAAAAACACAACGTTACATTATCGCCTCGTGTTGCACTATCAATGTCTGTTCTATTTTCTAATAACAAAGTGATAATTTCAGATTTGCTAAACGGTCCTGATTGATACTGAACTAATTCCACGACATGTTCCCATATGTTGTCGAAACGCCAGAAACACCGTTTTTTAGGATTTACTCCAAGTGACAAAAAATATTTTAATGCCTCAATGTTTCTGGATATTATTGAATGGCATAAGACACCACACCAGTCTTTGTCTTTCGTATTTATATCTGCTCCTAATTCAACAAGTGTTTTCAATATTGGAACACTTCTGCCTCCATATATGGCTGAAACAAGTTCCGACTGACCATATACGTTTTTCTCATTGAAGTTAACATTGCACCGACTAGCTAAAATTTGGAGAGTTTCACTCTTCATCTCCATTTTATATAATGCAGCATGAACTGCAGTGCCTTGATATTTGATTTTCACTTTAAAAATTGAGGAATAGTTATGGTCTGCTATCCATTCCACAAATTTATGATATTCCTCTGCTGATAAATAAGAAGCTACTTCATGTGCGATAGTGTATCCTTCAAAATTTCTTTGAATTACGTCTACTCCTTGAGCAAATAAAAATATTAACAATTCAATGTGAACTTTTTCGAAGGAAAACAAGGAAATGTATTTTATGTCATCATCACTCCAATTGTTAAAAATAAACTTCAAAATTTGCAGCTTTCCGGTAACAACTATTGAACTGTCAGCATTGCTATCATTCAAGCAGGACAAAATTATTAGGAAATTAAGTGTTTCGGCGGGTTTAAAATTATAGAAAATAAACTCAAAACTTTGATAGTCTCCTCGCTCTGAAGCACAAAGAATTGGATCTGATTGAAGATTTTTCCCCTTCAATTCCACTTCATATTTTAGATGGGCCATAGACTTTGTTGCTAAGCTAGAAAGGAAAGCATAGTGCAATTTTAGTAGAGGTACAGTTGCAAATCTTGATGCAAACGGCAAGGAATTTTCAATGAAAGTCATACTTGAATTCGAATAGACATATGTGTCTAAATCATCAGTAAACCGTTGTCTGTGTAAACTGCTAATTAATTTGTATACTTGGACCGAATTATTTTCAATACATGCCACTAAAAGTTCATTACTGTTTTTAAAATGAAGCAAATCTTGGTCTTCTTCGAATATTTGTTGACAAATTGGTATTTGGGTTTGTTGCGAGTAATAACTAATGCAATAATCTAAATAGCAAGCCAATACTGGAAATTTAAATTTAAACGAATTTAAACGAACCGTTGAACAGTTTTTACTGCTCGTCCAGTACAGATAAAAGGAAACCGGAAAATGAAATTCAATGGCTTGAAGAACTGTTTCAAAACAAAAATCCAAAAGTAATTTCCTGGGAACTTTAATTGCAATTTGTCGATTGTACATTAAACTACCAACAAACTCGGCAACTAAAAATTCTGCAAATGTTCTGTGCACAAACTGTTCTTTACCAGATTTGTTTAATTCCATGATACCAGCTGAAAATATTTTATGACTCTCATAATCCGGCAAAAAGTTTAGGTTTTTTAAAAAATTCGGAAATAGTAATTCTAAAGCCAATTTGAAATGCAAATCAAGAAGTTGGCTTTTACCTGGCAGTAAAGAGGTATTCGGAAATTTTTGGCAGAAGTACTCACGATACATATCATAAATATTGTTCATCACAATGTTTGAATTTTTCAACGATAAACAGTTGGTTTGTGCATCCTTAGCATACACATCAGCTAGCATCCTGCACTGCAAAGGTATACCAGTTATATCACGATCTTTCGATGGAACCTTATCTCTGAAAGCTGACAATAGATTCTCGGCGAATTCTTTGATTTCATTTGTTTCCTCTACGCGATATTGTGTGTGCCAATAGTCGGCCAAAAATTCTATTTGTTCTTCTGTTTGAAACGGAAGAATACCGTAACCAATTACACCACAAATATTTTCCAAAATAGCCCCTTGATGGGGTCTTGATGTAATGTAAAACTTAAAGCTACGCTTGTGGTCGCTCAAAATTTTAACCACATTTGTAGCTATATCTTCATAGTCAGAATTTACCTCGTCGAAAGCATCAAGAAACAGGTGTACTCGTCGAAAAGGTTCATTAAAGAGCTCCCTGTTAATAAAACTACCAAATTTGTTCGTTGATATTGTGTCTAGTATTTCGGACTCTATTAAAGAAATATTGATATCACGATTTCTATCCCGTAACCTGTTTACTAGATCCTGAAAATCAAGATAGATAACATATTCACTTGACTTTTTCTGGCTTAACTGATAAGCAAGGTTTGTTAATACTACGGAATTTCCCATTCCTGGAGTGTCAAAAATAATTACAGGATTGGAGTGACATGTGGAGCTTAAAATGTAGTTTTCTAAAATGTGCTGTTCATCGTCTAAAATGTAACTTTTTGCATTTTCAGGTTTTGAAGATCTCACTAGAAAGTAATTATTGTCAAGAAACTTTATCAAATGAACGATTTTATGTTTTGAATTGTTGCGGATATGATCAAAATGATTCTCGTCTTCGAGCAAAACGAATCTTGTGGTCAGGTCACGCACTTGTTCGCTAGAGACACTTGTAGAAATTAAATTGTCTACTTGATGTCGTAAAAACCGATTTGAAGTGTGAATAGTTTCTCTTTGGGACGCTTCAGCTAGTTTTGTTAGCTGAAAAGGCTCTATGTTTTCAATCAAGAAATAATCCTGCTGCCTATCCTTAAATATTTTTATGTCAAGTTTGTTTCTAAGTGTAAGTTTTCTTTTGATGTAATATGGAATAACCTCGGGTATTGTTTCTCTCGCAACCGTGATTTCGTCTCCACCAATAAGACTTTTATAAATCGAAACATCAATTATTTCTCTAAGAGCAATTAACTGAAGCTCGTTAAAATTCTTACAAATTTCAGATAACTTGTTTTGGCTCCCACAAAAACTAACTTTTGTATGCAAAAATTTGTCTACTTTTAGTTGTATTCCACAGTACCTAAATGGGTTTGCCAATGTATTTATTTGTACTCCATAAAGTAGGGTTATCGACGGGCCTGTTTGTCCAGCGATGTAAAGAGCCTTCGTCAACTGCTGATATCCATTGACCCTTCCACGAATAATGTCCAAAAGTCTCGCCGACTGTGGGCTAAGTCCGTTGTGACGTCCAATTTTGTTCTGTGTTTTAGGTACAGTTTTTAAGTTAGATATTCTTAGTTGATTTTAAGTTGTCCATAATGACAAAATTATATTGCCTTACCAACTCATCATTTTCGGGCCTTGAGATAATACCGGACTGTAGTAGATACGTCAAAATTGCATTGGAGTCCATTTCATCTATCAGAGATACCAAATTACTTTGGACGTACTCCTTTTCCCATTGTTCCATGATGATATTTTGGCGGCATTTGAGAAGGTTGATTTTACTATTAATGAATAAATTAGTTACTATATAAATCAAATAGAAGACAAAAGGTGTAGTAACTCAAAGAGAGCCAGTCGGCAAATGAAGTATTTTTGCAGTTAAAATGTTCACTTTAGTAAATCTGCTTCGGCATGATGCGAGTTCATTTTAACAGTTCACGTGAATAGTAAATATAAAGTTGTCCAAGATGTTTCCGTGTAAACATGTATTTATTTTGTTGAGTAAATAACCAACGTTTATTCGCTTTTTAGCTTGCGAGTCTCTGTATTTATATGTGACCGAATCTGGAGCATCGAAATATTGACTTTATGTAGTGGGATGTGATTGTGTATTCAGAAAGCAAACACATTTTTACGTGATGTCAATAATTTAACATCAAATTATTTACTGGACTCAATGTGGCTCAAGTATTTATCTATTTATAACCTCGCACATTTTTTAAGCCTAGCACCAACTATTAACCAAACCCCTTTCAAATTAAAATATTATTTATGAGTTTTACAAGTGTTAATTTTATTGAATTCAATGATAACATGTCGTATAATTTAATATCATGTACATTATTTACATCAAAAACTGTCAGATGTAATGTGAAAATTTAATGAGATCTTAACTATTTAATTGAACTTAATATGAGAATATTAGCCAAAAAATCCACTACATTCCGAAATATTATTTATTATTTTTGTATGATTTTTCAGTAGCCAATTTCTTAGAAATAGTACTACCGCGTGATGACATTCTATTTGGCTTGCGTAAATATAAAGAAACCCTCATTTTTAAAAAAAATCAATAGAAATATTGCAAACCAAGCAAAAGTTAACGATGACCAATTTCAGTTTAAATATTTTCACATCAACAACCATGAAGTCTTACTATATGTTTGTGGCATGGAAATATATATTTGGTTGGATCAGTGCCTGTGTAAACTGTAGGAAAATCCATGAGAAAAATCAACAAAGTTTGCGGTTTGTTATTTTATTTATTTAAACACCCGTGTAACGTTATTTTACTTTTTCTGCCAAGCAGTTTTGGTGATGGTTTCTACTGTAGGTAGTAAATAATTATTGCATATGTGCTATAATTTAACACTATGTAGATTAGTCAACAAATAAAGTGGCGCAATAAAAACCATAATTATATTCAATGAGACAGTAAACCCTATATGCGATGATGATGTCACATGCAGTTTTTCTACTTCTGTTTTAAATATTTAAATGTACTCTCCAACTACTCTGCAATGTACTTTTTTATCTTGTAACAATGACTTGCATACTTGCCTTGCAGGAATAAATGATTTGAAGCAAAAAAATTGCATTCAAACTTTCAAGATGTTTTATATGTATTTTTTGTAGTAATTAGTTAAATATATGGTTTTAGGTAAACAATTTCAAGATGCATAATAACGAACGACTTCTTAAAATAAAATCTGTACGAAGTTCAAGCTTTTGTCAACCAAGTGTATTGTAACGACCATTGATGTTTTGTGACAATGAGCAACTTGCTGCAGACCATTTTCCTACAGTGTTCATGAATTTGTGAGTTCAATGTATTCAAAAGTTATATCATATCAATATCAGGCAAGTACTTTATGCGAAGTTTGTCATACTTGTTTATTGAATACACTGACCTCTTTATGTACTCTACTCTAAACTGCTTGTACAATTGTGTGTTGTGTATGTTAATATTGAGCTTCTTTTATTTAAGAAATAATGTAATATAAATGATGGCTCTTCAAAACGAATGAGCATCCACACCAAAATTTGTGCCTACATGTTTGTGTGTAATAGTATCGCGGTTTAATGTATGATAATGTATTGTAAATATTGGCATACTCAGGTCAGTAAACATGAGGAATTGTGTTTTTGCTAAAAACGTATAAAAGCAGTAAACAAATTGGTAAACATGACGCAAGTAGCAACTGGGCCAGTTGAAATGTTTACACAACTTATGTCTTGATTAAACAAACACTGCGTTAAATCTACCATGAATATCAATTGGAACTTTTGGCGACTTGATTGTAAGTAGTTAAAGTATATTTGTTACTTGATGTGTCAGCGTGTTTTGACTATTTACCTTCATTGCTTGAGGAATTGACGTATCTTGGCAAAGTGATGCCTTTAAAAGTGGCAGTTATTTCATAAGCCAGTATTGGTTCCTTTTCCTATATGTATACACAATAAACTTCAATGTTTCTTCAGATGATGACAAGAAGTGTGTTACAGATAGTATGTTGTCTAGTTATTATCATGAAAAGCGATAAATAAAAAAAGTGTCAAAAAATAAAAATGTACATGTATATTGGAGACATGATGTGATATCATATGGTTTGATAATTGTATCCAGATGGTAGCATATGGATATGTTGCCTTCATGCTTTCACAAGTATTATTGTAAGGCCATATTCAATCAATACAATCGACTGTTTTTATTGCATTTCATGATACGTTTGCCATTAAACTAACAAGATAAATGGAGTTCAAGAAATAGGGACTTCTGAAGTTTAAATACTTTTTCTCCAAAACTAACCTATCCTAATTAAAAAATAAATGACCATTTCGCACCATGCAAACAAAACCAATTGTATTGTTTTAATATTAAATACCAATCAAACTTAAGTAAAAGCTAAGAACATGAAAAAAATGAAACATATTGAAAACGACCCATTTACTTAAAATTTAAGTGACTTCGTAGGTTTTTAGGGGATCCTCTGATATTTTAGGGGATATATATTTTTGAATTAACTTTTTGTTAATGCATTATACATTCATATAAGCATGTATAATGTCAAATCAAAGTATTTATATTTGTTGTTCTCCACAATATAAGATATTTCCCGGACTGACGGTTTCCGAATAAAAGCTTCACGGTTCAATGAACTCAATGAACTGCACCGAATGCCGTTATAGCTGCATACATAGTTGGCGGGATATGTTCATGGCACCATATACTCACTCAGAGCTTAAACCAATGAAAACTCATACTGTTAGTAAGCAAGTTTATCTGGGGCATCTAAACTTAAGCTGGGCATGTGAGAAATCATATCACATATTCAACGGTATTCCAAACACATTTATATATATTCTACTGCTTTACCAAGGGAGAGAGGCAGCTCGTTTTAATACATCATAAAACATTAGATAGAAAGTATGCTATAGTGAAGAATTTGATTTGAATGACTCATAACGTTAAATGTTTTCATGAAGTATTGGACTAATATTTAATTTATTTATTATGTAGTCATGTTTATGTCTTGATAATCTGATTAATAAATAAGTTTCTGTCTTTTAACGTTGATTGGGGACAGAATATAAAATCATTAATTTTTGTCAGTATCACATTTTGAGATAATCTGCGGTATGATAACCTGGCTATCCAAAATGTATAGTTCGTACAGCATGATATATAAATGAACTGGAGTTGCATTATTGTCATTTGTAATTAACTAATACAGCTTAAATCAAGTGTCAACTTATGCCAAAACATTGATAGCGCATAAAAATCACTACATCAGTAAAGCTTGTATAAACTCGTACACAATGCTTAACTCCAGGGTAAATAAGAATTACACCAAAATTCATGGATAATTATTTACTGTAACGACGGCAATGGCATTAACACAACATATATTTATTTTATTTCATAACATACAAGCCACAGCTGAGATAAACTTATCCACAGCTAAATAATGTACAATTTCGTATAGTAAATTTGATAAACTGTGAAGTTTTTTATTATAAAAATAATGTCCTTGTTTTTATCGACACGAAGCGTGTTTCTGTGGTTAAAATTTATATAATGGTTTAATACCATAATTGTTTATATTGTCGCATAACTTTTCACAAAACAATAAAATACATTAATTAAAATACTAACAATATGCAGAAACACGTGTACGCAAGTAGAAAACGAATAATATGTGATTATAATCGGCTGACAGTAAAACGTTAAAGAATTAAGCAGGATCGTATGACGCTTATAACTAGGAGGTTTTTTCATAAAAAATTAAACATTAAAAAAGATTTCTTCAGTCTCAAGGAACATATTACTACGAAAATATAGTATAATAAAAATACAAACCACATTCTAACCTTGCCAACTCAAACTCGCATCGCTGTTTTAAAAATATCGACATGACGATTTTTAAATCCTTCGTTTGTCTTTGTACTGATGTTGATAATTCATCTTTGTGTTTGTTTGTTTGTTTAGTCCTTGGGCTTCTCCAAATGATAATGAAACTTGCGGAAGGAACGACCAAGTATGTGTAAATTTTTGCCCTGAAAGATTTTAAATTTCTGTTTGCTATCTTTTATTAAATATGGTAAAATATTCCATAGTACCCATAATATTAAAGTTTCATAAAAAAAACTCATACCATCGTCTATTGACATAATGTATCTTACGTTCTAATGACAATTTGGGTTTGAAAAAGTTCTCATACATGTCAATCATTACCTAATTTTATCGTACTTACTAATTAGTTGGCAAATGTCTTCATAATTTTAATTACCTAATAAGTTACGTTCCATAATCATTGAGATTTATAGTTTGTCATCAGCATGGAACATAATTATGTTGATCTGTCATTAACTTTGTCGAAGATGACTCGATAATTTTGTCCTATTTTATTTAATAAATTTTTTCCCCATTTGAGATATCAAACTGTTATATAATCAAGAAGCCGCCATATTCATAGGACTATGTAAATAATAATGCCAACAGGATTACAAATGGTGTATCGTAAAATATAATGGCTTACTGCTGTCAACATTTGTTAATACTAATAATTTTTTAACTATAAATATACCAGTGATGGAACAAAGTATCTCCGTACATTCAGTTTTACTACGCCAACAGTTTAAAAAACTTCAAAAATCAAATCATTCATTTAATCTATAAGAATCTGTTTTACTCTTTTTGTTAACAGGGATAATTAATAACTATTAAAAATTCCATTAATATTTACAGTTCAAACATATTTTAATTCTTTTGTTTACCAAAAGTGCAGTGAAAGGCTATCTTCACACTTAAAATCCATTTTACTCAAAAAAACACTATCAAATTAGTTTGTGTTTGGCATGCATACTCTATTGATATTTGGAGAATGTACAGTTTATAAATAGAGCCTCCTTTTTTGATACATGGAAGAGGGACAAGTTTTCATACTCGTCAGTGTCAAATGTAAAACTATACTATTCAAACGACTTTTTCCCCCAATTAAAAAAAACTTCGTAAATATTAATTAAGGTTATCATAGAGTTATAGATATGGTCGTATAATGTTTACTCTATTTAATGAACAGAATCATCTTGATTTCCTACGATACTACTATAAAAAGAATCCCTTTACTTTATTCTGTACAGAAAAAGAATAAGAAAAATTACAAAATCAAAAATCATTAAACTATTCATAAAAATCATTCGTTATGTTAAAAAAAATATGATTCATTTCTTGTTAGAAAATTTTATGTAATTGTTACTGTTAACCGTTTACGATGGTAAAATGGTCCAAATAAATAAATTACTACTACAACAACTACTACTGTAGATATTAAAAGTCTAATAATAATTATAAAACTACAATTTCGTATAAAACTCAAAAATCTTTTAGACTGCTATTCACAAAATGTACCCTACATCTTATTATTACAGTTTACTAGGTTGTAAGTGTCTTGATATTTTTTATAAGTTTACAAGTTACGTTTTACAAACATTAAGGTTTATAATTCTTTAAGGCTATGGCATATCGGTTGGTCATTAACTTTGTAAAAGTTGGTATAATTTTTTTGCCATTTTATTCAAATTATGATTTTTCATTTGGGGCATCCAATAATTCCAATATAGTAGCCAGCTGCTAAGTTAATAAATTGTTAATAATTTTTACCATGATTATTAATAGCATTACTTAAAATCAGGTAGCTTACTTGCTAAAGCTTTCTTTTTATAGCTGAAGTTATCCATAAATTAGAACGAATTACCTCAATACGTCATTCTTACTTCGTCTACAATTTAAAATACATTTCAACTTGTATACGTTTGAGCTATGAATAAGATACATTTTCCTTTCTACATACCGACATATATAATGACTCTTTTCGTTACTCTAGATTAATGATAACTGTTAAAGGTAATAATAGTACTAAAATTTAACAACAAATCTATGTCTTTTGTACCAATATGGTTTCAGTAAACCAACTTCTTCCACTGCAATTTTATCACAGCATGACGTAAAATATAATGGTTTGCTGTGATCTCTTTTTGCCAATACTGTCTTTTTTATAACCGTAGTTATCCTTAAGTTAGAAATAATAATATCAATACATCATTTTTACTAAATTAACAGTTCAAGGAATATTTTAACTCGTATAAATTTAACCTGTTAATAAATTACATTTTCGTTTTTCACATACTTACATGCATTGTGACTCATTTCATTATTGTAGATAAGTATTGATTCTTTAAGGTACCAAAGTATTAAAAGCTTACAATAAATTTGTGCCTTATGTTTATCAAATATCTTTATCAAAAAAACCGTCTTTTCATATTGAAGTTTTACATCAACAAAGACTTTTTATTGCATTGTTGACAGTTTATATACCATTAAGTTAATTTGGAGAAAACGTCGCTTATTACGTTGGTAAAACAATTTTTTGATCAAATTAAAAAGAATTTACCTTATCTTAACAAATAATTGTTGTCGCTTTGAACTTTTTCTGTTTACGATGCTTAACGGACAGAATAGTCCTAATATCCTAGAACGCCACCTAAAATAATTTAAATACCGGTTAATTTAATCCTATTCATATTTCTAAATAACAACTTCAACTTTTTAAATAAATGTGCTACACACCAATGGCGGTATATTTGAGCCTGGTTGCGGGCTGGACTTTACGTTTAGTTCAAAGGTAGCCTTTTTCCGATGTTACATAAGAAGAATGAAGCCGTTTGGTGATACGTAAAATTGGTTGCTTTCTAAAAAATATTAAGACAATTAAATATAAATTTATACTGGTGTGAATTTAGTTTTGGATTACAAATTTATAGTTAAATTTTTATGAAAACCAGTACATATTTTGTTGTGTTTTATTTCGGCTCATTAGTCGTCCATTATGTTTACTGAAACCGTAAAATGAAAACACAAGTCTGCATACTATTCATCTCATGGTCGTGCAGACAGAATCTCACACCGAGCCAATTTTCAGGTCTGCGGTCTCAACCTTCTTTAGAGAACAATTAGTAAAATATGCAACTACTTTATTAATATTTTTGTTTTTGATTATTTTAAAATCCATTCACATACATTTGCTGGTAAGGTAGCGTAGTTGGTTTTAAAAGCCTTGTAAAATCGCAACGACAACAGAATGGCTCAAAAACCTTAATGAAATTGTATTGGAATTTTAACTGTGGCTAGTTCGTCAACAGCAGCTTTCTTAACAGCTCCAAATAGGCAGCAATCCATAATGTGGTCATCATTTTCCAGGGTAGTTTTCAGCTTATCTGAAACACTAAATAAGAGTTTAATTTAATTTGCCAACCTTTAAAGTTAATATAAGTTTAATGGATAATAAAATTAAATACAATACCAGTTTGGAGTATGCATTTAATAGTTATTGGATTTGAAATTCTGAGTCTGCTAAACATTTTCACATGTTACTTGATTTCAAATAAGCATAATAAAATGGTATTCAAGAGAAAAATAATACTTACCAGCTGAGTGTGTTATCTTGTACCTTATCAGCAAATCAAGCTGATTGGCTTACCAAACTACATTACAACAAAGTATTACACATACTACATACTTCAGCATTTATGTGCTTCCAAATTCATGAAAACAGGAAGAAGAATTTGTGTATTGGATTGGCATCTGGATTTCTTTATACAAAAGTGTGTTTTTTTACGTGTTTCAGTGTAATAGGGACAAAGTTTTGACTAGAATATTTTTACGGAATAGCCTGTTTTGTAGAGAATTTAAAGGGCTACAAATTGGAGATAAGCATATTAGCTAGTTTGGTAGTACGGCTGATGAAACCATCTTTATTTTTTTAAATTAGCCACTACTTTAGAATATTCCAATTTTTAAGGGTCGACTTTAGGAAGTTTAACTGAACATAATTTTACACACTACTGCTACTGATAAGTACAATAAAAGTCAAATCTTCTTAAATCGACATAAAAAATACACAATGATATGTAAATTTCGTGTCAAATTTAGCTAACTTAATCCATTAGACCCATTGTCAGTTTAAATTCAATTATATCAAAACTTCGCCTACAATATGCATGTTGTTTTCTTAGTACGATAACTTTATAAAAAGTATACATTAGTTTTCTTTTTGAATGATGATGTTAGTACCACAAACCGTAAAGATAAATAATATAAGCCATTTTGTAACCTTGACAACTCAAACTAGCAAAAAAGCCTCATTTGAAAATCATAAATATCACTAAATTTCATCCGTTATTCGTTTTGTGCTGCTTTGCATAGTCCAGCTTTGAATTTTTATATCCGTGAATTTTTATAAAATATATTTAAACTGGCAGTCTGATAACTAGTATTCGTAAATATTTTATCTAATAGATTTTTTTAAATTTTTTGTTGCTGTTTCTTCCCTGATGTGATCAATGTTCCCCTATTTAAATGACTGCGGGTCCAAATAATAAGTTGTCTCTGAAGAAGGAATCTTCATGCATACAGTTTCTTACAATAAATTTAAATCAATAAAACCATAAGTAATGCACGAATTATTGAAAAGGTACTTTTAAAAATAAATAAATATTTACTTACAAATCTGTTTGGAACAAATAAACACTAGGGAAAATGGATTGTTTCGTACACAACATAAAATTACAGTCTCATTTAATAAAACTTATTAATCATATCGTTTCCTTTTTACTAAATAGTCAAACAATAAAAATGGTGATATCTTTAGTTTGTTATTATCAATGAATATAGATGTATTGATTTTTCATTCAATTGCACTAAAAATGATAATTTCATTAGAAGTGGTCCAAATATTTGTCAAGTACTATCTAAGTTTATTTTACTTCATGCTGGCTAATAAAAAAGTGTCTCCATGATATTAACATGTTACGTTTCATATTCAACCATTGAGACTTATAGTTCATTATTATCAAGAAATGTAAATCCATTGAGTTGTCCCTATTTTTGGAAAAGTTTACCCTAAAACTTCATTGTCAAAGTCATTGTTTTATTCATATATAATTATAGAATATTTTTAACCAAGTAGCACATATATTCACGAAATATTGTTGGTGAATTGGCAACACGATTTTTAGCAACATTATGTGAAATATAGTGTCTAACTGTTGTCATGATTTATTAAAACTATCTGTTTTTTAGCCGTGGTTAACCTTGCATTAGAACTAATATCCTCACTACCTCGTTTTTACTAATTACATAAACAGTTTAAAAAAATTAAAATACAGTACAGTATACATTTAAATTATTAGTAAAAAATTATTTTCCGTTTATCTATGTATAGTGACTCTATTCGTTACTCTACACTAAAAATGTCTATAAGGTACTAATACTATTAATTTATGTCTTCTGTTTACAAATAATATTTCAGGGAACCATCTTCCTACACTAAAATTTTATCTCGATCAAGCATTTTGAATGCATTGCTGGTGATATATATACATTTATTGATATTTGGAGAAAACATCCAATAACATTGATAGAGCAAACTTATTTCCAAATTATAAGATATTGTCTCTTGTTAACCATTAAAAGTGTTGGCCATTTTAACGATTTCTGTTTACTCTACTCAAAGGACAGAATCGTTCAAATTTCCTACAATGCTAATACAAAATAATTAAAATACTGGGTTATCCAAATATCTTTATTTTTCTTAATAACGACAAATAAAAGAATCAAATAAATATATTACGTACCAATGGTATTATTTTCTTTTAGTCAAATTGCGGGTTGGGATCTCCATTTGTGTCAAAGGTATCTCTTTACCGTGTGATTATTAATGTGATTTATCAAATTGCTTGCTTTCTTAAAAAAACTACACACATTAAATTTGATATTAAAATGATGTTTTTTTTATTAAAAAAATTATAATTAAGGTTTGGATCTTACATCCGTATAAAAATGTATCGCTTACATCTGGACATCTCTTGCTTTTTTTATTTCTGCTCATCACTTGTCTCGTCCAAAATATTAAAAATTTGATAAATTTCCCGCATAGAGAATACATTTAATACTTGCTGTGACAGCTAAATATTTGTGGGCTATTTTACAACAAATAAGCATAATAAAATGTTTTTCACGAATAAAAATACCACAAATCAGATACGTGTACTAGCTTGTACCTTATCAGCAGCACAATACGATTGGCTTATCAAAACCACATCAGAACAAAGTACTGTACACGATACCTACCTAAGCGTGTATGTGATTTCACAAAACAAAAGAACGCAAAGCCTTGTTTTTTGTAATGGCTTGGCATAATGATTTCTCCATTAAGTCCAGAGATAATCCACATAATTAATTAATTAATTAAATACACAAAATGGTTTTCATTCAATAATTTTTTTTATTAAAACACGCAAAGCAATTTGGAACAAAACATAACGGACAAATTTCATCTACGGTCCCTTTTCTCTCGCACTATCACAAACCCCAAAGTAGAAACGAGTTTTTAAACTGATAGATCATTATTGTATCATCAAATATTGTTGCCATTATTGTAAAACGTTCAAGCTATTTTTAAAAGGTAATAATTATAGGATCATTAGTAGAACGCCAGTTAATTAGTCAAAGGATATTTTATTTATTAGTATAGGGAACAAAGTTTACCCGCCATACATACTAAATAAATGTTCGATACGACCGATATACAGTATTTATTATATTATATGTAAATGAAAGAATTAATATAATAAATTATGAGGTAGTTTAGGCAAGTAATATTTTCGGTAAACTTGTTGCATAGATGATTTAAGAAAAAATGAAATCAGTATTCTAAATTAATAAACTAGTCAAATAATTTGAAATAGTAGATATAGTCCAGACATACAAATGTCCGTAGACCTATCGATACTAAACTATAAATGCTTTAGGACATTTGGATTTGTTTGTCTAGCGAAGTAAAAATGAGGCCAAAGCTCAGGACACAGAGAACAGTATAGAAATCAAAGTTCTTGGTTCCTGTTGAGCCAGCAATATATGATGTATAGTTGAATACTACCAATGGAAGACACTTGTTTGAAAAACAGTTGCAATTTGTCTCATCAATTCCCCCTTTTGCCGATTTTTGACAAGAATACTTTTCATCTTTGGATTTTCCTGAGGTATCAGTATGGCAAAATCTTTTAATAAGTATGGCTGTATTATCCTGTGACAATTGAAACATTGTGGAACAGTATTCCCCTGAAACAAAAATATAGGTTGGTTTTCTTATGTACAACATTAATATGTAGTCATGCATTTCTACCTTCGGAGCATTTTCTAGAGTTTATTGGATCGTCTAAGCAGGATTCCTCAAATTGGTAATCAGGTTTTGTTAATAGATTGAAGCCATTGGAATAATAGCACTCAAAACAGATCAGCTGTTTTTGGCCACCTTGAGCAGTTCAATGTATAAAACAGGATATAATTTGAAACAAAAAAAAATTATAACATGTCCTTACCAGAAACTACTGCACAGTGTTTCATTTTTTCCTCGTATATCGTTCGCATTATTGAGGCAGCATAAGAAGCCTTAATGAAAGTTCCAAACGCTACAATCCATCCCATAACACAGAAAAAAGTGCCAAGAACCCAACAACAGCGGGTGGCTGAAAATAAAGTGGGTTATAAATTTAAAATAAGTTCAATTCAAAATATTTTTCAATATTCAAAATGGACATACAAGTAATACCATAGGATGATTCACTCATCGTTGTTGTCAAAAAGTAAACTTATTTGGGTGGGTTAACACTTTCAGCAGTGGTGTTTTAGAATATCACTGAGATTTCAGTTTAAAAATTTAAATGCGAACTAGGTGACTTATTAAATTGAAGTGACTCGGGAAATGTATCTACAGTTATTTTTGTTTAATTTTAGGAATGAAATCATAATGGAAGCTGTTGGATCAATAAGGAAATATCTTATCATGAATAATGATAAATATATGATGACACGTGAAAGGATAAATTTTATAATTGGAGTTAAATTCCAGTAGAGATTTTTCCTTGTCTCAGGTAATTTATGTTGTTTTGAATTTAAGTAGAATTTTCCTCGTTGCTGCCTTACCTAGAAGGAAAATATAAACAAAATGGCATAATGGTATGTCACCAAATTGAATTAAAGCTCAAAGAGATTGCATCACGGTATTATAAACATTTTCAATGTATGCGTATTTTTGATTTGCAGATTAGTAGCCCGCGTTTTCTTCAAGATTTCATTTTTTGGTACTCACTTGCTTTAAATTATTGCGGTAATGCATTGCCTTTTGTTTTAAATGAGTAAATTAAACTCTAAGTAATAAGCTGAAAAACTGTCAAGAAAATATTGTACTGCTTTTTTGAGATTTTTTTGTGGAAAAAATATTGTTTTATTAATATTGTTAAAGCTGCTTAGTGGGATAACATATACATTTGCAATATAATACCAAGTTTTAAAGATGGATAGTACTCAGTACACTATATTTATTATATACGACATGATACCTTAAATAGAAACTAATTTTCGATCTTTTGATTGAACCAGAGTTTTTGTAAAAATCAATACTATTTAAATTTTTTACGATTTTGATAGGATCCATTGTGTAAAATATGCCTGCCGATCAATTAAAATGTCTCCAATGTCAGCAAATTTATTGAAAATCGCGGAATAATATAATAGACTACTTTCATGGTATTCTTCCGTCGTATACCTAAATGATCTCACGAATCCTTGGTCTGACATTTCTGTAAGAATATAAAATCCGCTAGTCAATTAGTGAATTTAAAGATTAAATAGGTATTTCATATTTGAAATTTTACTTAGTTGTTCAATTTTCTCCGGTGTAAAATTATCTAGTTCATATTTTTCAAAACGATCGCTCTCAGCTATGAAAACCATGTAGCCATGGTTGCAGGATTGTTCAGTAGGAATAACTGCCATTTGGTTGACTGCAAACCCCGGGAAATATTTTGCCAAGTGATGAACTGCATTGTCAAAAATGAGGTTGACAGTTTCCCCAACTACCAAATAAAAGGGTAATGCAGGCGAAAAAAAGTTTGGCATCAGTTTTGGTTGATCTGGCATGGCAAAGTTATCGTTTTCCATGCGTTCTTTAAAACAAACATCTAAATACGAAAAGTATTTGCATAATTTATTAGTTTGTTGTTTAACTGGACATAATACAAATATAAATTAAAAGTTCTACAAACTATTTTACCATTTTGTGGAATTGTGGAAAGTAACTTTAATTTATTAACATATGGGAGCTCATAAGTTATGGTACAATGGTTTTCTAGTTCAACCGATGATAATATGCCTATTGCAAACAAATAAATAATAACCAGCTTTACTTTATGATATATTAACTATTAACAAACCATGCATGTTTTTTGTTAATATTTGTGTTGATGTCTCATACCAGCTATATTAGGATATCGCGTTTCCGCCACTGATACAGGAAGTGTTAACGAAAATACAAATATTCCGGATCCCACCAAGTAGAGCATTTCTAGTGCTGTAAACCAACAAGAATTTGTAATATCTACGAATGCTTTAATGTTTACTATTTGAGTCATAAGCAATAATAGCTCATAATATAATCTAATTAACTTACCCATGGCGGATGTAAACTACAAATAATTTGTATTGATGTAAAAAAATGTGAGATAGAATGAAACGACTGATATGCCAACGAACTGACGAATGAGTATTATTTTACGTACTTATATCAGACATTGTAATAGGGATAGCTTTGCAATCAGGTTGGTGTGGATTTTTCATGACAAAGCAATATATTTAATCCACCGTTCAAATGTGACGCAACCTAAATAATTTACGAATAATTGATAAATTTAGGTGTTTTTATGGAATAATTATATTGATAACTTTCAACACGACAATATTCTAAAATATTTTCAACAAAACTTTCCTTATATTTATAAAAATGTGCAATATGTAAATAATAAAACCAAAAGTAGTCATTTTTCCTGCATGATACTTTATAATTAATGCAGGAAAAAATATGAATAAAATTACGTTTGTGCCAGTGAAATATGATTACTGATAAGATAAGTTTAATTACTAGATAAAGCCTTACATCGGATCTCACTTTTTTATCACACGAGTACATATACGAATAAAGTACTAACGAGAAGAATGTAAAATTCCGATAAAAAAATACCGAAAGCAGGTAAAGATAAAATGATTTTGATTCTGTATAAAAATCGACAGTAAAAAAATCCCATTTAAAATGCTTGTGACTCTTAAATCTCGGGTAAGGGGGTCATTGGGGTCTGAAAACCCATTCCAAGGAAGACCTTGACCTAAAGTGTATGTGTACCACTTTTTGGTGTCATATAGTCAAGTGGTTTTCGAGAAATCGAGTCTGCAGACAGACAGACAGGATCGTAATCTCATTAGCTAGCTCTTATACAATTTCACCGCTTTCGGTAGTTAGTAAAACCACTACAGTAATGATTATGAAGTCATTGAAAAAATTGACGTAGTATAATAATCATAAAATCTCTGTGTTGATATGTCAAATGGCCTGTGTATGATCCTAAAATATTTGACACCGATGTATGATATAGAGGTCATTCTGAGCCAGAGTGACATGGTTCGTAATTAAATCAAAAAATGCTTTCAAATGCGCTATTTTTTTAAATTTAAGCTCGTATCAAGTTTAAAACGATTTCTTTGACGCTTACATGTGACATTGAAAATCAAAAGGGTATTTGACATTTATTATGGTAACAATTTTGAAGGAATTCTATTCGAGTTATTTTTGGTTAAAACCAATTAAAATGATTCATGAATGCTTATTTCAGTGAATAACTTTTTCGTAAAATTTTCATTTTAAATTTACTTTTTTTTAATTATCGGACGTGAGAAGCGACTCATCTACAGTGGTGCTTGCTGACATAAACGGACTTTTTTTGTGATACCTGCAATTACTGTACAATTAGTAATAAATAAGAGGGGATCTTTAACGACAATGCAATATCAGGTTGAATTTTTAACAATACACCTTACCACTTGCTCTTCACTTTCCTACAAAGGTATATGCACTTAATGCAATACATAACAGCCCAAATGCAAAACAACACGATCAACACGTTTCTGAAAAAAATATGTTATCAGATCAAAATTTAAAAAAAATTGTCAAAAGTATTAGCATATCAATTGTGCATACATGATTATACTAAAATTCTCCTTGATGAAGTTCACAACCGACGTTTTCAAACTAATTATTTGATCGCCCATATCTGCAAATAAATTAAATGTCTTTTCCACGCTTGAAATCGGCAGGTCAGGATGTGGAAGTCCGTACTCTCGCAATATTTCCTTCTCGGACATATCTATAGCACGTCACAAAATGTACACATGGACCAATTAATTCATTATACTACAATACCAATAATAATAAATAAATGTGTTGAAATTTCTCTATTAGACCAATTTACTAAATCTGTCGATCTGTTCTTTCGTTAGAGGTGGTATGGGCGCCATATTCGTGATGGGCTGTATTCCGTGTAAAATTTTAAACATAGTTAGAGCACAAAATTAAAAAGATTGCAACTTGAAATTAATATTGTTTACAATGTTGTATACCTTTCGCTTCAAAATTTCAATTTTCTACCAAAAAATCGGTCAATTTATTTGGAGTTTTGACTATTTTTTTTACTATGAGGTAAAAATTATTTAATTTCCAAAAATATTAAATTGAAAGTTAACCATAGAATGATTTTCAATACACTTTGATGTATTCATTTGTTCTCCAGTGGGGAAAAGCAAACCAAAATCCTGCACAAAGTAATGTACGGTATAAATGGGAAAGCTCTGTTTTAGAATGAGTATAAGTGTACATTTTACACATTATGTACTTTATAATAAGCTAATAATGTTATCTAAGCAGGATATTTTGCAATGAATCACTCGAGTTTGGTTTGAGCTTTTTATTATGTAACTTAGATTAGGCCAGGTGCAGTTGAAATTGTTTGTACGTTACGTAAACTTATTTTTCATTTCGTTTTCGTATTACTCCCAAAGTTTGTTCAGTGGAACGTTTTTTGAAGTGGGTAACTTTAATATCAAGTGCTAAATATTAACCTTGGGTTAGGAAGTCATTTTTTTCGTCCTTTAGTATTAGTTAAGTGATTAGGGGATAATTCTGGAGCCTAATGATTTTAATGTGACTCATTTTGTCCGTGTTTTGAAAAATATCTGTCATGTCGGAGTAAAAAAACTGTGAATTTTATGAATAAACTTTACCTACCTTGTTTAACTTTCCCATCGGATTGTACCTTAATATTATTGTATATTTAATTTTCTCAAATTGGCAAAAACAAATGACGGATGCTTTATGTTTGAAAAGTCAATATGCACTATCTATTTACCATTCAGTTTGTTAACTACCGAAAGCGAAGAATTTGCATATAAGTTAGTTAATGAGATTACGATCCTGTCTGTCTGTTCGTCTGTCTGTCTGTTCGTCTGTCTGTCTGTTCGTCTGTCTGTCTGTCTGTTCGTTTGTCTGTCTGTCTGTTCGCCTGTCTGTCTGTAAACACGATATCTCAAAAACTACTTCATCGATTGACGCCAAATTTGGTGCACAGATACCTTAGGTCAATACCTTTTGTGGGAGTGAATTTCAGACCCAGGGGTCAAACGTGACTGGAGATATGGGGGTCACAAGGTCACATGCATTTTAAATGGCAATTGTTGATGATCTATTCTTATACAGGATCATCAGCTTATCACAATGGAATGCATTTCAGACCCCCGTACCCCCTGTGACCTGAAATATAGGGGTCACAAGGTCACATGCATTTTAAACGGCAATTTTTTTTACTGTCGATTCTTTTACAGGATCATCAGCTGATCACAATGGAATGCATTTCAGACCCTATACCCCCTGTGACCTGAAATAGAGGGGTCACAAGGTCACCTTCATTCAGTTTTTATTGCATTATCAATCGCTGCTTTCGGTAGTTTCTACATCGGTAGAATATCAGCAGGGTTTTCTAATGCGTAGTAATTGGTAATGTCAATATTTAACTGAGAACCTCCTTCGTAATCGTTGCACACAAGAAAGGATTTGGAACGAAACGCTGTATTGGCCGCCGCGCTGTAATAAACCAAAAAACAAAATAAAAGTTTTTTGTTAATATTTTAAGGAATGATGTAGTTTTTCAGTTTGTCTTTTTTCACGTCATAACTACAAGTTTTACTTTACGGCACCTTTATTAGAATAAATAAACATACCTATAGTAACCAGGGGTTTTCTTCCAAGTGAATGTGGATTTACAGTCGGAGTGCTCGTATACAATCAAACATGTATCAGTTGTATAGCTCCTCACATTCTGATCTCCGGGTAAATTCATCCAATTATCAGTGGATCTGCTCTCTAATATAAGACCTGTAACAGAAAATATTGAGTATTTAATTTATAAAGCTTTTCTTAGTATTGCCATCGATTTAAAAAATAACTTTTATTTATTACTCACCTGTATAGTCATATTTACTGTATAATCGAATTCGGGCCACATTTACAAAAGACGCTGCTATGACTAACAGCCAAAAAATTACAAATGAGGGGATATTTGAGCCCATTTTATATTCACAGAGAATTTTTTTGAGTTTTGTTTAACAGAATGTCATTAAAACTTATATGATACTATTCCAAAGCAAAATTTGTCCTTATATATAAAGGTGTGACGAATCACTCACTGAAACACTAAATAAAAATAAGAGAGACGTTATTTGTCAAATAACTAACTATTTTTCTGAGGTTAGATACATATTTTTTAGGGATTTTACTTCAAATCGTGCAAACAAATTTTCGACTTTACAAACCAACTTGTTTTTTACTTATTTGCTTTTATTGTTCGTGGAAATATTGATTTATGGCAAAAAATAAGTATACAGTATGAGCAATCTGATAAACCGGTGTTGGTTTATTTTTACCCTGATATTATACTTCAACGGTTGAGTCAGATAATAACACAGTTTTTATTCTCGTGAAGTCATGAATAAAGGATAAGTAAAATAGCTGCTTGTGTATTTGTTTTACACACACGAGTTCCGTGACGATTTATGAGATCGTGAATCAAGATTTGTTTACCTTGTTTTTGTACCCTAATATCTTGGACATGTTATGTTATAAATAATGAACATAACTTTGTTAATATTAAAAATGAAAAAACTATATAAAATGTATGTATGTAACAATTCAATTGAGCGAATGTTTACACAAGTTGCTCAAGCCGGAAGGCAAAAAACTCCAACCGTTATTGCAAATGCCAAGTTTAAATAAACATTTGGTGGATAAGTAAACTTTAAGTAATTTAACAATCGATCGATTGGCTATTTGTAGTTGATCAGTTCAATGTCCTTCTGTCAAAAAAATTAACATCTGAAATTTAATAAATCGTTTTTTAACCTATTCATATTTCAAAATCTACTGAGTTTGGGACCATGGTCTATATGAATATACCTATAATTTTCTGGCATGACCTTCCAACTGTTTGTGGATTTGCTATCAGCATGCCAATATTTAATCAAACCAGTATCAATTGTAAAGCTGCCTACTTGCCAGTTCCCAGAAAGATTGATACATTTGTGGGTATAGAAACTCTGGAAAATATGCAAGCAAGCATAAAACTAAAATGTAAAACCTTTGAGTAATATTAACTAAATATTCAAGTCAATTTATTTGTTACCTGTGTAGTTGTGGCACCTATAAAACCACATGATTGTTTTATTGGTATAAGAAATTGAAATGGTAAAAGACACATATATTGAAAAAAAACGAATTTGAAGCCCATTGTTTTCTTTGATCAGGACTACACTTGTTACATTTTACTTAAAAGTTATAAAATAAAATAAAGATGTGAAGAAATTTAATTTGTATTGGTACACAAATGCACAAGACTTTTAATATTATAAACATTACAAAATTTAAATATATGTTAGCGATTTACATCTACACAGAATGCATTTTTTATCTGATCCTTATGCCGAGTAGGAATTCCATAATACAATGCTTTACTAAGCACGGTAGTAGAAATAAACCGTAAATCGTTATCATTAATAAAAAATATAATAACAACCTTATCATTAGGGTCATCTATACATCTTACAGTTCGGTGTGTTATCAACCTTATCAAATATTTGCAAAGGGTTATAATACAATTATCACAAGAAATACAAATTATTGTCCACTGGTACTCGGCATATCTACTATCTACAATTTGTACTATTGAAATATTACTAAATCTCATTGCTTTAAGTATTGTTGTGCATATAGGGCTGTCCAGTCAACCATTAAGCGTTTTGTTAAAAAAACCTTTTTTTGGTCGGAATGATTGCAATGCAGACGACAATTTACTACGAATAAAGATCATATCAAGATTTCTACATCTCATTTTAAAATAAGTTTTACAAAAAATATGCAAACTTACAAATTATTAATTTTCTATTAAATTACCAATACAAAAAATCAAATACTATTTGTTTTATAGTAGATACAAATCGTCGTAACAATAGTTTTCTAAGTACGTCGTTATAAAAAATGAGACTTAATTCACCATTTTAACAATTATCCTCTCAAATTATCTTCCTTCATGATAATTTTATAACAAAACAGCCATCAAGTTAATTTTACAGGTTTTTGATTGCAGCAATTACAATTTGGCATATCTGGTTGAACGAACTCAAGAGATCCGATGTGCAAATCTTGATTGAAATATAAATCTTGAATTTAAAAATCATTTTGAACTAAATTTAAACAGGGATTGTTAATATTGCCATCAAACCAACGTAAGTTACTTTTGAGCTTCAATAAGTCTAAATTTGCAGGAAAGACTGGTGAAATCCCGCCTAAATATTTAAGTGTAAGATGTAGTACTGTGTAGGATTCTTTTCATGTGGCTTTATTTATAACAAAGTAACTCATTCAAAATAAAAGTGGAATTTTTGTATTTAGATTTTATATAAAAATTGACAAAAATTATCTCAGAGCGTCTTCATTTTGGATATACTTTTTAATCCTTTGATAAGTTTACAACAAAAGGCTAAAATTGACAGCTACTTAAGTAAATACGTAATTACCAAATAACATTGTATACTACAAATATATTGTTTATAGCATAAGCATAAGGGCAATGAACTGCTTTATTACCTTAGAACAAATACTATATACACTAGTAAATACTGTGAAAATCTATGAGTTTTAATCACAGGTTCCGACTTCAATAACTTAAAACGTAATCAAAAATATAACTACTTTGTTTCCCATCTAAGATCACATTTAAAATATTTTTTTGCTAAAAAATTGAATACACTTTACCTAAATACTTGTAACCGTCTCTTAAAAAATACTAATGCATTTATTCCTAATCTAAATTTATTAAATACTGTATTCGCACTTGTTAAAATTCACATGAAACTTTTGTTCCATTTACAAAAACCATGTAGTCAATCACTTTCCGGTTTGTTGCTTTATTATTGCACTTCGTTATCACCAATTTTTCAGTCACAGGAGCAGGAGCTGAAAAAGGGAAATAAAGTAAGTTCAAATGATACTGATATAAGTAAGAAGATGGAAATAAACCTAATTCAAATAACACAATCCCATAACAATAAATTAGTTAAAAACTAATGTCTTACCTTTAAGGTGTGAGTAAGAACATGACAACTTGTTGTAGAATAATCAGGAAAATTACCCGTTGTGGTATTTCCTTGGCACCGGATGAATCCCTTGACAAGTTGATTCTTTCAAGCTGTCAAGATATACATATATTCTAAAATTACACATTCAGGATCTTAAATCCCAAATAAAATCAACAAGGTTTAATTGCATTATGACATTAACAGCATATTTTTTTTTATTGACGTGAAGAGTATGAGTTTCTTACACATCCCGGAATCGGCTGTCCTTTTGCAATAAGTTCCGTTGAGACGCCATATTCTGCCTTAATAGTTCCAGTGGAGTATGCCAAAATTGTGGTCTCGTCATAATCATCCACATATTGCAAACTTGTGTCCATAAATTTCCTTACTTCATTGGCAGTCATATCCCTCGTTCCAAAATGTCCACTGATTTTCACCAGTGCTCGAAACTGAGTGCGCTTGTTTTTCACCGTCTTAACATAAGCATGTATAACTTGTTCAGTGCAAGCTGGGATAGTAAACACTTGTGAAACAGTAA
Organism: Entomobrya nicoleti; assembly: GCA_034695465.1. Lineage (NCBI taxonomy): Eukaryota > Metazoa > Arthropoda > Collembola > Entomobryomorpha > Entomobryidae > Entomobrya > Entomobrya nicoleti. The sequence continues at coordinate 36,635 of JAQFZG010000052.1, forward strand.
CCGATCTCGTGTTTTCTACAAGCGTGGCCTGCTTTCTGGAATTATTTGTGACACTTTCGTTTTGAAAAGCTTTTCGTAGCCCTTCCTTTAAACCTTCTTCGTGTGACTTGGAAGATGTGCCTGTTTGCTCAAAATTTACGCCGGTTTTAACCGAAGAATCAAATTCCATTCCGATTGTCTTTCCCTTTCCAGAAATGGATGCTTCTACTGCTAACTTTTTAGATTTTGACTCACCCGTGCTATTTGACGTTTTGGTTGTAATATCAAAAGAACTTTCTAGATCAACTTTGTACATGTTACGTAAACTTGTACCGATGTCTACATGGAACGAGTCTCGAACTGTTTTGGAAGCTGAAAATGTCTGAGTTATTTGTGCGGGGCCGTCATTCCGGAAAATCGATTCCGAGGCCGACATTTCCAAGTTTTGTTCTATGTAGTTTTGTTCCATTATTTCAAACTTTGTGAAAGTTGTGTACAGCTTGATACAACTAGATTTAAAATAGTGAGAGTCGTAGTCAGGGCCGAATGACTGGATTTTACTACTCATGTCCGTATCCTGACTATTTTGAACAAAAGCCCCCAACGCAATGGAGTACGAGGATTGTCCAGCTGGAACTCGAATTGGTGAAAACGCATTTGAACCACAATCCTGTTCAAAGTAGGCCAGCATTGAGTTGCCATGGTTATTTATCGACCATCTGTCCAAGTTGCGTACATGCTTGGGAATATTGTGACAAGAACACACATTCCTATACGTTTCAAAAACGACTGGTAATACTTTGGTGTTTAAATTTGGGTGATATTGCGTAATGTTCACATTAAGCTCTTCATTTTCTCTAAGACTGCTGCATGAGCGAAAAGATTTGGTTGACCAAATCCAGTCGGGGAAAGATTTGTAAAGGACAGAAAGTGTCAAGGCACCTGTTACTGTCGATTCCCAGTGAATTTTTAAGTCCATTGTTCCTGGAGATTGAACTTTTATGCTTCGACCTAAGCATTTGTCTTCTGAGAAGAGCATGACGCACTCGCTTGTTCGGAAGGATCGAATGTCGCTGTTCACCCAGTAGTCAATGTTATTCGGCAAAAGGCTGCTGCAGTTGGCAGTGATTTTTCTGGTCATGACAAAATCTAAGGAAGCAAAACAGTTTACTCATTTAAAACATTTTCGAGCGAATGAACGAAGTGTGATTTGTAAGGCATTGATCAAGTTATTAAAAAAATTAATGATGCAGTTTGAATTGCAAAAAACTTATAAGTTTGCGAAAATATGCAAAAAAAATAATTAATTAAATTTCACCTTGAAAATTTTTCAATCCAAAGAAGTGTATCAGATGATTATACTCCTGCAACAGATGAGCATTTTTAGGCGCGGTAATCTTCCCCGCATTTAAATTGGTGATTGGGTTTATGACGTTATTTTCAGTTTCCAGCATCTCAATCCCCATAATAGCTACATTAGCATTATTTTTGCAACGGGTCTTGAACATTTCAGAATTTGGATCCGGACCGAACGAGTGAACTCGGTACCTATTTTGTCTTTCCTCGTCGTCCATCTGCTCAAGTTCGAATATGTTGATTATATTTTGGCTATGTCGATCAAGAGTGTATTGTGCCTTCCATTTTTTCTGCAAACAATTTGGCTCAAAATATGCCAGGAGATCTTTGCCGTGACTGTTTATTGACCATGTTTCAGTATAGTTCGCAACAAATTGCACATTTGCACATGCACAGATATCGGTGTATGTTTTCAAAAAGTTTGAAAGCCGGTTTGGCCTTAATTGACGATTCGAAAAAAATTAAAATCCTTAGTTTCCGCATTTTCGTACACCAAAATGCACAAAACAACACAAACAACACGTAAATTCGACATTTTGGTTATTGATATGTGTCGGCTGATTTAATATTGTTCTAGTGGCACAAAAAATCACTTTCTTGGTGCATAAAAGTAGTCAAAAGATATGAAGAGCCCCAATGACTTAAAAATGCTGCAAATTAAATTTGCCAATGCAAGTAGTATTTACTCAATACAATTAAAGTAAGGTTATATTTTTCAAATAAATTCATCGAAACAACAGTGGAAAATTTAATTTTGTTCGCATAAATTGACCATCTTTTTCTGTACTCAGTCAAATAACATAAGAGATTTAAACTTGGTTAATTCCAACTAACTCAACACTTAGGTGTCTAAACGTAGGCAAAGTACTACTTCAATGATACAAGGTAAATAAATCGTACGTAGGGGTATTTGAACACACTACTGTGAAGCAGAAAACTTTCTTGTAAAAGTTTGGACTTGAAAGAGTGTAAAATCACACTACTTGTTCGTACTCACTCATAACAGGACAACTCGCACTTGCTTCGTCAAAATAATCAAATTTAGATGATCGCTGGAAATATCCTTATTGTGGGTAGTGTGGTGTTGTACTAGAGGCAAGTGTCACAAAATGCTATGATAAAAAAACATTCATATTCAAGTATACTTCTAAACGTTTACTCGTGCTCTTTGGGTTAAAGCTGGAATGATGATTCATCAACTTTGATCTCTTCTCTGTCTTATGAGTAACAATGCTGCAGAAAATACAGCAGGAAAAATCGCCTTTCTTCAAATTCACCCTTATCTCGTTCGCTACAGCTTACATCCATTTAGAATTACGTCGTTATCTTAAGAGCTTTAAAAAAGATACATATGATTATAAGACGAAAGACAAATGCCTTGCCACCCTATTTTGAATAAGTACGTATATGTGTACTTATGTTGTCAATGTGAGGCACGATGTGTATAGCTATGCACTTTGGTTCATCATATTGGTGTCTAAAGGTCGAAAGTCTAATGGTGTCGTAGATTTTGGGAATGATGACATTTATGATCTGCATTGCACAAGTACATTGTGTATGACAAGTAAATACAAGTTGATATTCCAAATGTGTTTTGTAAGTGTTTATGTGTAAATAGGGTGTTCTCCTGTCATTTATCAATTATCAACCAATATTAAAAATTCACTTTAAAAAACATAGTCAAAGAAAGGCATTGAGAGAAAATATTATTAAATAGTCAACGATTCAATATAATAAAAATAATTAGTTTTAAACGATTTGTATTTATTGCTAATCTTTAAAATGAACACACAACCACCTTTTTGTAAAAAACGGTTAAATCAAAATTTCTCCTAGTCAGTATATAACATGTACATAACTTTTCTACAACTTAACCGGTGAAAAAAAGCATATTGTGGAATTGAAGTCAGAGTTCAGTTTTTATGTAAAAGTTTAAAACGTCTTTTTGACCATGTTGTAAACATTGCGATCTTGGTCAATGCATTATAATTTATCTCTCAATGTTTTTGTTCAATGGTCTAAACATGGAACAAACATATAAACTGCTTACTCTGCGATAATTTTTTAAAGATATTTTTCTTTTCATTTTCAGCTGTCCTTGCAATATCTCCTCTTGATGATGAATATTTTCTTGAAACATTAAAAGCAATTTTGTGCCGCGATTGGTAAGTATCAGTGTTGGTAATTTAATTAGCCCTTATGTCGATACACAAGCTCAGAGTAAATGGGAATAGTATTGTTTTATGTGACGCTATCTCTGAAGGTGACGCTATATGTACATATTTTACATATGGAACTTTGTGAACCACGCAATTCACAATTCTTACACACATTTATTTTCCTTTGATGAAACCAAAAAAAGATGCTTGGCGTAATAAGGGAACAGCAAGAAAACACCAAAAGATTACACATATTCTCAGTATTTTCTTTTTGAAATGACACATCAGAATTCTTTGAAACATTAATGAGTCATTAATTTTTATAGGCTTGTGACTTGGAATGCTGCATGATAGTTCACAAAGAGAATTATCTTGCTGCACAACTTGAAACTGATCTTCCTTACTCACTCGTAAGTAAAACGTCATTCTATTAATTTTACAAATACTGAACGCTAATATTCTAGGAATCAGCATCGTTAAATCTGAATATCAAAATACATTTTCGCCCTCTGCGAAAGACAAAGTTGTGTAATTTATTTTTTACCAATGTAATTTTGTGACGATTAGTTGCCAATTAATTTCTCAATTAATTCACTGATCTTTGTCAACGTTTATTGTTAATTTTGGCTTTCACACATCTTACAAATCTAAGAAATCGGTTTCTTCAAATATGTTTTATCCAGTTTAAATACTAGAAAATGAAGATAGACTTGAGTAATTAGTTTTCCAACTAAAACTCGACCAAAAATGATATGGGTGTATGCTTTCCTTTTTTATAGCAGATTTAAGTTCAGATTTGGTTCAGATTGTACGCATTAAAAAATTACTAATTCGGTCATTATTGTGTCGATCCAGGATCCATATAAAAGTATAGAGAAGAACTCACGGAAATTTTTGAACACACGCAGTTTTTCAATGAGTCATAATACTAACACTTTTAAACCAAGTTTATAAACAGCTTAAGATTTGAAGTACACAAACTTAATGCAAATAAATATTCAGATAATTACACAACTAAACAAGATTCAATGATACAATGAAAACGTAAAACGGTGACTTTCTTCCTTGCCGATTTGTACAAACTGTGGTTGGAAGTGAATTCACAGTCGTAAATAGCCAGCTAAATTTTTAGTTAATGATACAGAATAATAAATAAACAGACGTTGTAGCATACACTATTGTCATCAGTACCATTGATTTATTAACTGATTTAGAATGTCGTAACATGTATTTGAAAATAGGGGAAATATGAATAATAATACAGTAAGTTATAATATTTTTTTGCATAATTCTAATTTCTCTAAAACATTTTCAATATACTAGAAAAATATACTATTGATTTTATTTACAGCCAGTTTATCTTATAAAACATATAGTAAAACCGTGTAGTTAGTATACCAATAAAATAATTTGATTTATTGAAATCTTTTTTTTTAAAGATGCGTATTTGCAGTTTACGTAAAGTTAATATTGAAAAATTCGTAAAAACTATATGGGGCCATGCGATACTTCAGTTTTTAATATAAGTTCTATCGTCTACCGTATACCTTTGTGCTAATCGTGCACACGCTCAAATATAGTGAAAATGAAATCAAATTGTTTATAAATTCTTTAAATATAAGAATGTAGAAAATTAACGAATTAAAATGTCATGGGTAAAAATCAAACCAAATTTATTGTCCTCGCAGTGAGGAAATGATAAGCAACATCAAGGATTACACAAGCAAAACATATATTCCCCTCCTATGTATGTGACGCATTTATAATACATTTGATCTATATTTAATCTATCTAGTTTACTTGTTGCTAGTTTTAAAAGTTAAACTTACATTAAACTGTCATCTGTTGCTGCACTATTATTGTTTGTCCCATTTTAAACTATAACATGGCAACTGTTTATATTTTAAATAAGCCCGATTCATTTCCTGATTTAAGGAAATGTTTAAAACTTTGGAGGAATTGAAGTTTACCGTGCACTTAAGCTGTAGCCTTTGTTATACATAATTAATAGTTTTAGTATACTTGCCTCTAACTGCTAGTTTAAATATGTATTCAGCAAAAACTAAGTTCTCTCAACCATTTTACAACCATCTGATGATATTTCTCGACTGATAAATATCTATCTATATTCTGTGCAACATTGCAAGTGTTAACTCGTCACAAATTTTCTGATCAAATGAAATCAACAAATATTATACACGGACGCTTTCGAAGGAAAACCCGGAAGATTGCTGGATTTTTACTTTTTAGATTAAATAGGGCTTCGTATGCTAAACAGAAACATTAAAATTTGTAATAAAAATATTTACAAATAGTATTTTGCTTTATATTGGGAGATAACATGCAACTCGAATTTATAATTTTCCACCAAATTATCTCTTAGTTTTCCTTTTCCTTAAGCTAATCTTATCATTTTTGTGTCCACATTTCACATTACCCTCTTTTTGATGAGATACAAGACGATAATTGTGCAGAAATCTTTTTCCGCACCCATCACACTTAAATTCCCAAAGTTCTTTTTGATGCCATTTACTATGTCTGTGTAAGTTACCCTTTGTCGTAAATCCCTCAGTGCACAACTCACACTTAAACTGTTTCTCTCCCGCATGCCATTTCATGTGAGTTTCAAGGTTATATTCAAACACATTTTTATTACACTTCGTACAAACGACCTTTTTAGCGGTTTTTACCGTAGATTTGACAGATTTTTGCCCGGCTGTATATTGTTGAGGATCCAATTCAGGCATCTCATCATCACTACCTTCGTCACTGACATCAGCCTCAATTTTGATAATCGACACAAATTCTTCTCCAACTTCAACATCAAGAGCCACTTCTGTTATAATATCAGGGTCTCCATTGGATAAGCTCTCGTCCAGCTCATCATTTCGAGTTTCGTTCGCCAAACCAATTGTATCATTTGGAGTTCCTGCAAATTTTTTTAGCAATTAAGCTTATTATTTCATATTTTTTACACTTAAAATTTATTATAAATTGTGCCTAATTAAATAAACATACTAATTTTTACTGTCGAATTCTCAAGTTCAGTCATTTGAATTTGTGATGCCGGTGGTGATGATGATATCCCTTCACAAATGGTACTCAGGAAGTGCAACATCTGAGAAATATTTTCCTTTCCAATTGAACATCCACCCATAACTAATCCGGATGGAGGCTGAACAGGAACTGTTCTACTTTTCTCTGGATTTAGGTGACTGGCTTCTGATTGACAACGTTTAATAACTGTATCCATTTGGCAGTTGATCAAACTCTTTACTGATTCCAGTTGATGATGTAATTTATCCAGTTTTTGGAGTTCCACGTCACACTTATTACAAATGTTAACTAATGTTTTAGTCTTATCTGTACCAATGGATTTCCCCATTGTTAAGGAAAACGTCAGTCTTGGAATTTTTGAAGAGTCCTCATTTTCTTCACTGGGTGATAAGGTTGCTGAAGGCGATAGTGCTTCTTTCACGTTTTTGTGATAGAAGTAGTTCCATAAATAGTTAACTAATTCTTGCTGATTTGAAGTTGGCAGTAAAGATTTGTTAATAGCTTGGTTACACAAATCACATACGACTGATTTGGTGTTAGGTAATTTAGCCATCTTGTCTCTTATAAAAGATTACAAAATAAAACAATTCGATTTGCTTGTTTTTTGTCAGATCTCTATCGTATAACGGGAAGGTAACAGTGTGGAGTTATTCCTTATAGAAAATTTATGGAAATCAAACACTTTTTATGACTTAATTAATTAAGTAAACTCAAAACAATCTTAAAACTGCACCGACTTCTGCTGTGCTAAGCTCTGCTTCACGTAAATAAAACGTAACAACCAAAAGGAAAATCAGCTGATCATGATCACGTGATATCATGCTTACTCGCTTGTAATATAAGCAGCTTCTTATTCCTATGCATGAAGCTGTGTGCATTAGTATAAATACGTGTTGTGATATATTTTGAGCTTGTCTGCGGGAATAACCCTTCACACGATAGTATATCTGTTCATATATAGCTTTTTGCGTGTGCCTTACTATTTGCTGTAAACGAAAAATTAAGAGGCATGTTTAATTTTTGAATTTTGTCAGAATTTTACATGTTTGTTTTAAGTGATTGGAAAACAGTTTATAAATGAGGCAGTGCAATGTTGAAAAATTGTTGAGCCAAGCTACACCGATCAATCAATATTTTAATTGTAGGTTTCTTTGTCAATATTTATTTGTAAAATGAACCTACAAAACACAACAGGTGTAGCTAACTTTTTTTATTCGGCTTCAATTATTTTTGGTTTTGATTGCTTACATGCTTATGTCTGTATAATTGGTTTTATATTTAACACTACACAGTCCCCATTGAATAAGCTAGTTCTTCAGATATTAAATACTAACTTTAAAACATCGAATCAAATGCATTTTTAATGGAATTTTTTGCGTTACGTTGTAATTCCACACCTAAATGTAATATTTTATTGGTGGGCTTAAAAGCGAAAATCGCTCAATGATATTTGAAATTTCGTTCCTTCGTTCGTTTCGCTGATGTACAATCTGTGTGGATAAAAGTGCTTGGGATCTTCACAATAAAATTTTATCTCGTTTAACACTCGCTGTTTCCTAAAATATTATTTTTGCATAAAAAGTTTTTCATTGATTACGTCCATGATTGACCAACCATCTAACACATTTCAAAATGTTTTAAAGAGAAGGAAAATGCTAAATTTTTTTTGGATGCACTTGTTCTTTTTAGTGCTTGGCAATGAGCACAAAAGTGAAAATATTACCAATCTGACCATTGAGCCCGGCATGATTCCCTTTGACACGTTTGTAAGTTTGGTGGAAAATGGGTTCGATACACGATCACGGAGAATTCGTATTTCAAATACTGTGTTTTCGATATTAAAGTTAAACGCTTACAATGAAACTGATCTTTTTGAAGAAAATGAACACGAAGCTTTCTCGTATGTATCTGAACTATGGGAAGTGATTACATCGAGATTAAATTATGAAGAGCAAATCATATTGGCAAATCTAAAAGATAAGTTTTCTCACAAATCTTGGCATTATCTCAACAATTCTGAAATGCTGCCAAAATGGAAATTCAAATGTTTACAATTTTAAAGGCAGTAAAACAGCCTGTCTTTTTCGGTAAAGATATCATTGATGAAAATCTGGATGGATATAAATATTTTGGACACTTTCCCCAAAAGCATATTGCGACGAATCAGGTTTTCCTTTACTTCTGGCATTGAGGAATGGTGGCAAAACTATATCAAGTTGTTGGTAGTTCTAGAAACACACAAAGTAAACGACCTAGGTGAACCAATTGCTGACCATATAAACGGAACAATGAGAGATGATAGTAGACCTGGAATATTTGTTTTGTCTCAGATTTCTGGTTTCGGGTCACTGCTTTCATTGGCCGTATTTATTTGCCATTATTGTGATGCAATTACAGTACTAATAAGCTTTCTAGGCAGTTTACCGGAATCGAAACCAATTTTATGGCTTTGTATTGTAAAAAGTGTAGCAACACGAAAATACGGCTAACATCCACAATCTGTTGTTCGGTTTCACTTTTGGGTGAACTATTTAATGTACTCCAGAATCGCTTTGTAAATACTGAATAGTAAATAAACTGAATATATAAAAATATTTAAAGATAATTAAGTAAATATTAATAATGGCTATAAAACTACGATCAAAAATCGATAAATGATGTTATATCGCTAAAATATTTTTTTAATGGCATTTAATTTTTTTCCTCAGAACATTACGGATAACATACAAGTTCATATCTATGCACACTTATGATATCAGGCATAGGTAAAATACTTGATTCATACAAGCTTCAAAAAACAAGAAGTTTTTTCAAGAAAATCAATTTTTCCATTTAATAGATTCATTTTTTAGTATTTGCAAACAGCAAGCAATTTCTTCATATTATAGAGCCAGATGTTGGGTGACGTTGTCCACATATAAGCCATTTGACTATGATAAGCTTTCTCACACCAAATATCCGTTGAAGTTGGAGTACTTTCCTCAACAGCATCCAAATCAGCAGCTGTAGAGCCAGTATTCGAGTTGTTTTCTCCAGCCCCTTTTTATAAAAATATTAAAAAAATAAGTTAATAGTAAGTTAAAAGTAAGTGTAAATATTTTAACAGTTAAAAATAATTTATAAAGTATGCTTACAAAAATAGGCTCTCTTCCCGAAAATACTCCCACTCAAAGTAAACTTGCCACGGTTAGCTTGACCGCCTGGCATTTTACGTCCATTTGCTTCAATCGACCAGACGTTAAGAAGCAGGACCACAAGACAAACAAGAACTTGCAGTTTATTCATGATGAATTATTTCTAAAAGATTTTTTCAATAGAAGTTATTATTTTAAAATCTTCAAATGTTTTAAAGCTTAAATGCAATATATTTAGAAATAATTACCGTGGTCGAATTTCGAGTGGTTTTTCTGGGGCAATTTAATAATCGGTTCAGAGCTTAAATGAAAGTTGATATTGGTACAAGCTTTCTCCAACTGACATCTTTACAAAAAAGGTACCTGCTATTTATACTACTGAACTGACCGATGAAACTTTTGCCATCAGGTAAAAATTATAATACAACAGACGGCATTAAAATAATTTGTTGCACTGAATTGGCTTCCTAAAAGAATTATATTAAAAGCTCAGCTTTGAATAATCAATTTTCCAGAAATTGAAAATTAATGTAATTTGTAATTTATAGGTCTTTTGAATAAAGAAATTTAATACGTATTCTTGAAATATGATGATTAAAATTTGTTATGAAACTGAATAGTCCAATCTAATAAATTCAACAAAATTTATGTTAGATTCTCTTAAAGACAATCAAGAATAAATTGTGTTTACCTTATGGCTAGAAATCATTTTACATAAAATACAATACGAAGCATTCAATAATTACATGAATTTACGCAACAGCATATACGGAAACAGGCAAAGAATCTCTTCAAGTGCAGTCGACTGCTTTTCAGTCCAACAAATTGGTTTTTGATTACCTGAAACAGCTTTCTTCTAGCTTTTCTCTACTACCTATGGATCAAACATTATATTACGCAATGTAGTATCAACCAACTTCATATACACACATCAGTTTTTTACCTGCTGTCCAAAAAATACATTTCATATTTTTATAAAAACAAGACGACAACATAGTACATTTTAAAGTACTTTTTCTGGTTCATGTATTTCACATGTTCACATTCGGTTATTAATATGCATTACGTTCGAATTTTAAAAATGTATTGATGAACTTTTTTATTTAAAATGAGTGAGCTTTTAAAAAAGGGACAAACCGGGTTGCATTCTTAGCTAAAGTCACTGTCCACTGTCCTAAATATTTTGATCTAGTTAGGTCTAACCTTACATCATTTTTGATATTATTGTAATTGTATTATTATAAATGCCGTTTTTATCAACCATAATACAATGTAACTTGATAGTGAACTATGGAAAATGTTTTCCACCCCTTACCTTAGTTTTGACTTTCTTTAAAAGTAGATGTCCCCCGTAAACAATAAAATTTGTTAATTTAAATTCGAAAATAACTTTTTATTTTTTATTCATATTGGTTTTTTGCTAGATTTCATAAAAACATATTTATTAATTAATTAAAATAATCAAGTATTTTTTACACAACATGTCAGCAACACTGAAGATGAAACAGAATTTCATTTAAAAGAACCTCAAATACAAAATATAAATATTATTTATATTTATTTATCTAAGCCTAGTAAGATCTGCCCTTACTGAGGAAAGGTGAACAACGACTTGTTTTATTCACTGGCTACCTGCATATATTACAATTGTACCCGACCTGAGACGTATTTTGGCTTACGGACACGCCTGTATATTCACGGTCTATTTCAATATGTTGATCATAGATCATAAGATTTTATAACAGTATGCATCCCCCAAATACTTTATACTATTACAAATACAGATAATATGATACATAATTTATCTAATATATAATTATACTAAATTTATCCGAATTTATTCTATTTATCTTAATGCGTGTAATGAATATGGAATCAATGGCGGGTGAGCTTTGATGCCTAAAACCGTCAATAAAATCCCCTTCGGGGGAACTAACTAACTATTCAAAAATACCCTTTTCGACTATAGTGTCAAATATGTGCAAATAAAGCAGATATCCCAATTTTTTTACTTGTTTCTAGACAACAGCAAAACCTGAACGGCCAACCCAAACACAATATCAATACACTTCAAAGGTGTCAGCTTTTCTAAAAAGTTATCATCTCCAAATTTTGTTTTCAATGCTTCACAACTCCTCCAGAATCTTCTAGCCCACCTTCTACTTGCAATTGAGCTGCATCCAAATTCCAATCGTTTTACTACTTCCAACATCTTTTTGGAGTCAATATAAAGTAAAACAAGTCCACCTAAATAAACCAAATAGCACAGAATCCCATCAACTGTCACAATAATTAATATTGCAACCAGGAAAATATTGACATCTTGTTCAGATTTATTAGAAATTCCAACCAAAAGACCAATACACGAAGCCAAAGTAAATATTCCCGCTCCTATTAAAAGAGCCAAGCAATTTCGCCGAATTAAATTACTTAGTCTATTTAATATTTGAAATTGTCTATAAACCACAGCGTCCAAATATATATTATTAGTTCTCGATAATCGTTCCCAAAATACTTGAAAACATTCTCGTGTGAGCATTGTACCAATTATATCAACAGTTATAAGGATGAAGACACCACCATGAATTACGAATATTGAAACCCATACGTTTCCAGCCAAAACAAGTATCTTTGAAATCCAGCCAATTATTTTCAAAACTACACTATGTTGACCCTTGCAAAATTGAGAGCATTCCAACAGCATTCGATATCCGATTAATGAAGGTTTGCAAGGATTATAAAAATGCAACCCGATAAAATATACGGGTCCCAATCCAGCCGCTGTTCCGAGTAATCCATAGACAAATAATAGATTTAATATATTGATAACTGACATTTTATACCAACATTCAACATTTTTGGGTCCATTGGGATTTCTTGAATATGTTTTCCAGATATTCAGTAAGTTGTTAAAGTAAAATTCCAACGTTTCCCCATTGTTTCGGTTGAAATACATGTGAGTGGATGCTGCTAATGTACAACTCAATGTAAACCAGGCAAGAATACGGTCAGTTTGGCTTATATTACCCAAATATCCGAGAGATAGGAATATACATTGTAACAATTGAAAACAGGCTGTTACAAAGGTAAGCATATGTAGATTTTTGAACTGACGTAGTTCAAGGTGCTGCTTAGCTACGAATTGAATTTGTATTGAGTTGGGTGTACCTGTTTCAACTAGTTTTACTGGTGTGCAGTTTAGTATATCCATGACTTCCATGGTCTGTTTGAGAAGAAATATTTTGTCTAAATATTTATGCATTTTGTTGCTAGCCGAATTTACAAAAATTTACCAAAATATTGTTTTAAGTCGTAAATTTTGCAAATAAAATAAAAAGTAGATCTTCTTAGCAAATTTATTGCTGATAAATTCGACGCCAGACACTTTACGACTAATAATTTCGTTTAAAAAGCTGAAAACTAATATACGGCGAGCTGTTATTGAGAACTTACAAATCAATAACTGATAATATTATAAAACACGAAACATGTAATCTATGTAGGTTTTAGCCTAGACAATATACAATGTAAATGAATGACAAAAAAAGAAATATTTATTTAACCACCGAAAAATATTGACAGTTGATACCGAATATTACTAAACACGGTTGATTTGCACACCTTTCAGCAATTTATATTCACGGTAATATTTATTCTAAAATTTATTTAATTTATTTAGTCAATACGCTTATTCAACTTTGCCCTGAATAATTGAGTAATTTTGGAACATGATAAAACCCGACGTGGACATATCACTTTGACTTATTTCACTAAAACGTGTCTTTAAAAATAAAATATTTAAACCATCCCAAGCAAAGCATTGGGCATAGGTTCGTGTATTATTGATGGTATTATAAGTCGTAAGAGGATTTGAAATCAACCTTTTTCATGTTTAGTGCTTTTACTTCTAAATACTGCTCTTGTTTTGGAATATGTCCAGCTGATAAATTGAGTCAAACCCACTAATTAAATAAAAATGGAGAAACACTTCAAATATTTTCCACGTGTTTGAGTTATGCTTTCAACTACATAAGCAAATCACTTTGCTGTTATTAAAAGCACGCCTCGCAAACTTTTCAATTGTGTCATTTACTTTCTATTATATATACAACTTTGTATATTTAAATATTTTTATCAATTAGATATTTCTTTTGAGGAAGTAATAATTTATTTGTTAATTTATCTAAACTACCATACCGTAGAGTTTGTGGTTTTTAGAAGTATTGTCAGCAAACTCTATTTAAAAAAAAGTAGTATGCCTACTTCAACCGTAATTGTAGCTGATTTTTAATTGGCATGATTCGTTAAAGGTTTAAAAAGTTAATGGAAATAGACTAGATTCTTGGATTCAATTTTATATTTAATGTACTTCTAAAGAATCAAATGATTTAAGTTTAGTTCTCAATTACTTTAATTAACGTGAAAACAGTTTTTATTAAATTTAGGAAATATTAAGTATCACAAAGTGTACAGCTGACTTATGAAAAAATGAAGCCACTTATGATTGAACTAATGGTTTTCTGGTTGTAGTTTAATGTTTACAGGTTTATTTTTTCTCTTCCATATGTACTGTTTATAGAAAAAAAGGACACAAATTGACATTTATTCGATGGCTTCAATTTTTTAGTGCTTACATTTATTATACAAATTGTTCTGTAAGCCTATTTAAATCTCATAAATACATCTAAGACAGCCTAAAGATATTTTATTTCCATGACTCATATTTTGAAAACTTTAAAAACTATATTTTTAGAGAATGTAAATACACAAAGAACATTAAATTTAACATATTCTTGTTAAGACTAAGCTGTCGAAATGTTATTTGTCTAGATTACCCTGAAGACCATAATATAGATTAGGACGAAGAAAACATGTTTTGAATTTGTGTTGAGTTGTCTAACTGAAAACAAGGGAGGATTTACTAAGGTTGTAATCAGCGAAAAAAAATCAATTATGTAATGAACGTGTTTTGGCCAAAAAAAAACTTGGGACTTGTGTATTTTATGAATTGTGTGTTTTCATAGTTACGTTATGAAATCAACAAAAATTATGTCGCTTCCAATGTAAACAAGTAGTTCAAGGCGTTTAGAATTGATATCAAAGTGTAAGCTTGTTATTGTAACTTGAGTAAAATCGTGAAATATATTTGTCATAAATGTTTTCATAAGAGAACTATTTGTGAATATTATTTCATTTTTGTTGTAATCCTTTGTTTACTTTAAGAATACTTTGAAGTACATTGATAAGCAGAGCCATAGGACAAAAATTAAACTTGACTTTTATCATGCTGACTTAATCTAAATGTAATTTAATGTCTGGATAAAATGATAGTTCCAATCTTTTGTTTACATTCAAACATCAAATTTCCCCGTTTAGCGTAGTTGACATACACAAATTCAATTTCCTTTTTTATTACTGTTAAAAAACAGGACTTCTTATAATAACATTTTAGTTTAACATCCAGATCTTTAAAATATTATTACAAAATATGGAATCATTCTGAAGTCGTAAAATTTTGATAAAAAAAATATCTCCATTGTGTCATACATTTTAATACAAATATTTGATCTAAACTCTGATATATCGAAAAAAGGTTTCCTGCTCTCGAATAAAAGGAAAAACGAATATACTTATCTGTTCTTAAGCTACATGCAAAGAAACCTTTAAACTCCAAAAAATCTACAGATTGGTTTTACCATAAGCTTGCTCTTATCCATATATATTTTACATGATGGTCACTTTCCCTACCATCCACAACAACATATTAGTTTGTTGCCTTGTTATCGTTTCTTTAAAAATGTAACCGGCTGGTAAAAACAGCCCAATAAATATTTTCGTTTGTGTGAAAGTTGAAAATTAAACCGGTTTTGTCTATACATGGATGCTATTTATCCCAAATTCATATCTAATATTTGCTTTTTTATTGCAGTGCTCCAAAAATACAACTAATGCATGCTTTTTTTTAAATCAAATAGTAATGGTAACTAAGCAACTTTTGTACAATCTTTGTTGTCAGCATATATTTTTATTTCTGAAAACCTTAAAATATATCGTATTATTTTGATGTTAATTATCTTTGGTCTTAAGTTCATAGTTAAGTTTCTCAATAAATTCAAGATAAGTAAAATCATGTAAAGTATCAAGTATCAATCAGTAAAAATGTTTCATTGAGCGTAGGATATACTTGTTGCCTTTATTTGATTGAAATAGTTTTCTTATGTTTTTCTATAATGTGTATGAACTTGGGTGGATAAATTAGATAAATTGATTCTTTTTGTACCAGCAGGTTTCTATTTGTAGTAAAATGCAATGTTTTTGGACTAATTAAAACGAAATCAAGAGGTTAAGCCATTTCATGATTTTTCTGAAAATTAACTCAGCAGCAGAGTAAAAATAAAGCAGGTAAAATTTCGCACCCTTAAGAAAGTGAGCCGGTGTTGCACTTTTCTATTGTAAATATTCACTAGTTTTTTTAAAACACAAAAACAAATTTATTTGAGAATTAATATTTCAGTTCGAAAAAAACGTGTAATAAATATGATCAATTTGTTGATAAATTTAAACATAAAGTTGAACTTTTATTAAAGTTATGGCTTTAATGGATGTATGAAAAGTTTAAATAACTTATTGACTTAATACATTGTGAAAATAAACCATCAAAAATAAGTTGGCTTTATTCAGAGTCTAAAGCAAATATGTGCTGTAGTACTTGCAGTGCAAATAATTTAGTAATTTCTAAAATGAAAGGAAACTATTTTTTATTAATTTAGTTAGATAAAATTTAGTATAAACAATTTAACAAATAACACCTTTAAATTCTTATTATACCTTGATAACAAATATATCATTTATGTATTACCACAAATGATGCAGTTTGCGGAAGATAATTATAATATTTTAACAATTACATTTCTACAAGTACTTATTTTACTATTGATTTGGATCACAAAGTAAATTTAGCGAAATTTAAAACCAAATGCCAAACAATGCAAAAAATAACAATTTCATTTACCAACTCACTTTTGCAGATAACAATTAGCAATCAATTTCTCCAAATTGTACAACCAAACGGTAGGTGCCCCCTCCAAAATATTTTCCAAGTGATTCCGTAAGGCCATATTGCACCAATTCGAATCCGTCTCATCTGGAAGTAATATCTCAAAAACTGGGTCGATTGGCAATGGTTTGGGTTTATCAACAACTGCATTAAAAAATATATACACAATTCAATAATTAAGTTATCACTAACGAGGTATAGTCCTTTGGTGCCGCTCCGATCCAGACATTTGACTAGGCAAAATAAAGTCGTAATTTAATGTTGATTAAATATCCGTATTCAGTTTTCTGTAAAACTGACATTGGGTAATACAAGGTCCTGGTACCTTTAGCCCTTATTACCGTTCACGATAGATTGCCTTAAACTTAATGTCCTCAAATTATATATATTCCTAAATGAAAATGATTTAAATGTTGCAAGTTAAGTTTTTAGGCATCTTGTTGAATGAAATACGTCATAAGTATAACTTAATGCCAAGATAGTGAACGTTATTTCATGACATATAAGCCAAGCTGCTATACGCACCAGTAGTTACACAAAACCAAATCTTAGTTTTACAGAAAACTGAATACGGATATTTAATCTACATTAAATTACGACTTTTATTTACCTAGTCAAATGTCTGGACCGGAGCGGCACCAAAGTACTATACCTTGTAAGTAATAAATATATAAATTTGTACAATTTTTGATAATTATTTATTCCTTACCACATTCAGCTCTCTTCCCGAACATACTTCCGCTGACTATTGGTAGCAATCTATTTTGACCTTTCATTTTACATCCGATTGATGTCGAAACTGCTAATTTAACGGCAAAAATGAAAACGAATACAAGTAGCCAAGAGTTATTCATGCTGAAAGAACTCTAAACGGAAATATAAACAAAATTTGAAAGTTAATCCGCTACTATAAAAACTTTGTTATTTTTTAGGAAAACTTGGACATTGATTTTAAGCGAATTTTATGAAGTCAGTTGACTATTCAACAGTTCGTTTAATAGTGAACGCTAGTTTCCTCCAAACTATGGAGTTTATATAGCAAATTAAAAAAACGATAAAACTTTCACAAGCAACTTTTAAAGTCGTTATGAGGGTTTTATGTGTATTATTGATGTAGATGTTACTCACGACGTCAGTCGAAAATTCAAGATGGCTAAATAAAAATCTGTGCATAAAAAAAACATTAATTTTGTTTTTGCATTTGTTTGGCTTTCAATAGTTTGAATTCAATTTCCAATAAACTGAAACCTCTTAAATTCATGCAATTTTTCTTATGAAACATGCAAATAATAAGCAAATTGAATAACCGAAAAAACCTGAAACCATACAAGTTCTTGTTCACTTCTTCATAATAATAAGAATTGCGATGAATATTTCGAATAAAAGTCAATTTTGAAGCAAAACCTTTTATTATGCTGTCACTTATCTCATTGTACACAATGAGAATTTTATGACAGTATTTTTCGTTTTTCATCGCTTTCATCAATAATTGGTTTTTATTTAAATTTTACATTTAAATATTAAAATAAAAAATAAATTTAGTATAATTTGATTAAATTTTTCCTGCTCTAAAAATATACAAAGTGAAAGCAAGCATCCCTGATAATTGCTTCATCTGCTGCGATTCTACATATATCCATAATTATTTTACATAAATATATTCAACATAATATGCTGCCACATATTAAAATGCTTACATCGTAAATATTCGAAATCGCATGAAACCAATTATTGAAGCATATATATAAATTCGAATAGAAAAAACCCTCGTCTATAGCATTTGTGATAGCAATGCTATGAAATTGAATGGGGCCCATCCGCTTACGAAACTTTCTTTCTATCTGGACAACAATTTTTCAGCTTTGCTGGGAAACCTTTTCGGCTTGCTTGAAATCTAAAAGAAAAGCTGAAAGAAAATAAATGCTTTCTGTTTAGGCAAAAACGGGCAAGTTGACGTATGAGTGTATGCTAAGGTAGGGAAACATAAATGCTATATTTTTGCATATATTTTTGTATCCGTGATTTTTGCATCATGTTCTATGCATGGTTTACATATATGAATATCTTTTTTTAAAGAGAAGTGAGTAATTCCTTAAAGCATATTTAAAGGGATTATAGCATCTCGAAAATTATATAAAATTTTATTATCGCAAAAAATCATTCTCATTTTCAAAAAAATAATTGGTATTCAAATCGCATAATATCAATTAAAATTATAGTTACTAGTCAGATTAGGAACAATATTTAATGACCAATTATGATACCAATTAGCTTTTAATAACTAGAAGTAATATTTAAACAAACACATCTAATTAAAATTTAATGTTTTATTTGATTGATGCGTCCAGCCAAAATTAATTATTCATGAAACAAATTTCAACTAAAAGTTGCAAATAGCATTGAGTTTCTGCATCTGATAAATCCATATTGCTGGGGGCAAGGCTCCACCATTCAACATTTGTCTTTGATATGCTCTCTCACAAAAGCTGGATACCATCTGAGATGATGAGGATGACGAGCCGGATCTTTCTTCAATTACTGGGAAACGAATACGTCCAACTGCCGGAATCGAATCCACTTCGTCGCTTTCCAAAGCTGTATATAAACGTATTTGATTTTAGTATTTAAATTGAGGAATTGTGTGGCAAATTCATTTCTTCCAAAATTATAAAACTAACATACTAATTTAAATGCAAAATACCTACCGAAGTCAGCTCGCTTCCCAAAAATGCTGCCACTTTTAGGTGCCCTACTTCGGGTATTCCCAGCTGCATTAGCAATCGCATTCCCATCTGGATCACAAGCCGACATATACACCAGCAAAATTGCAATGAAAGCAATAATCAGAATTTTTGCCATGTTTACAGCAGAAAACTGGACTTTTTAGTAAACTTTGCTTCAAAATGTTTTCAAATATTTAATTTCCTTATTCCTTTCCTTTTGTTATCTTAGATTTTTTCGAAATATTTTATAGTTTAGGTACTAGTTTCGATTACTTTACTTATGTTAGGGTTACATGAAATAAATTTGTGTTTATTTGAATAATTTTATTTGATGGTGTTTCGATGTTGATCGCTGGAGCGATTCTTGGTAATTGACAATATATTCTATGTAGAACCTCAGCTTATTTATATGAAAGGTTTTTCATTCCAATTTGTTTCTCAGCTGCGTGAAAATTCTGAAGTAAAACCACAATATGCTTATGAACCATACAGTTATGCATTCCATTTATTTGAATTTATTTGACTTTTTACAATAAACGTTTAAAAACTCGTTTAAAAAAAACAAGAAGCTGAATAACTTTGCATAGAAAATTAAAACCAAAATAAGTTTGAGTTTCGTATACATAATTGAACAAGTGATCAATATAAGAAAAGGATGATCCCGGTTTTTGTCAATCTTTTCTGTAAAGTTTTTTTACACAAGAACCACCCATGCATATTGATATTAAGGTGAGCAGAAAGATTTTTTTCTCTCTAAAAATAGTTGAGCTAAAGCAAATCAGTATTTGGATCTTGTATGTTTTCTGAAGTCGTACTATTTTTTCCCAATTTAATTCATTTAACATAACATTTTAATATACTTAATCGTCCAACGTACAATTAAGCATGAATATGCAGTCATCCAAAGTAAGCATTTGTCCTGATGGTTACAATTTTTAGAAAATCATCTTTTAAATTAAGCGTGATGTTATGTAAGTGGTATTTGACTTGTTTTTACGTATGCTTAATGACATATGTAAAAGCGATAGTTGGATGGATGGATGGTTGTTTTGTTGTTGGAACTATATTTAGAGTGCATTAGAGAATAAGCGAGTAATAATAATGTATTATATTTCCCATAAGATTTATGTGTTCACTATATTTCAAAAGCTTAAAATTGATTTCACTCAAATATAAGTGATCAGGGAGCCCAAAAGCTTAAAATATAACTGTCTCGCATTGCAACATAAATATAACCGGGAATTTATATCTACATGTGAAAATGGGCTGAGATACGTCTTTTGTAGGACTTAAAAGACCCTCGACAAAAAAGAACAGTTTATTTAACCCACCAACATTAAATATTTGATACTTTGGAAGTAAAATAACACGTGGCATTTACTAAAAGGAATATAATCTATGTTAAAAATTACTAAAACGTCAGGTACTACAGACGTCAGCCTTTTCGTAGCTTTTAAAGAAAAAAATTAAATAACAACTTGTTTTTTCAACTATAGTCATATAAACCATTTGAAATGCTAAAGAGGTATGTATGCACGTGGAATAAGGTCACTTTGCGCTTTTTTGTTCCTGGTTTGGATAGTTTTAATATTTGATGTTCAAGTTTTTATTTTTGGCCGTTGTAAAAAACGCATAAGTCAGTATAGTAACTATTTATCATATATTCCAAATAGTTCAGTGCTTTCATTGCATCAAACCAAATCGCAAGTGTCTACTTTCTTTTGTGGTAGTATTGAAATGCCCCAAACTTTATTTCTGCTGAATACATTCTTTTTAATCTACTTATTATACTAGAACAATATATATTATTAACGAATTTCTCTGTTTACTTTAGGGTTAGGTCATAAATTTCTAAAACGCCCTTAAATAGTTTAGAGAAATTTGATGTGTTCCAGTTTTAATTGTGGTAATACAAATACAGTATTTGGAATACAGTTCTGTCAAAATAACTTTTATTGCTGCAGAAAGGTTGGCAAGTTTACAACTAATTTGAGCACGGGATATTAATTGAAATACATTAAGACCATTTGGATATCGTGTATGTAATTGGGATCTCCTTCAAAGTAAAAATTGTACGTCAACTCTTCATTGTGAGTGATAATACAATTGAATGGTTTAAGCGAAAACTGAATATATAGTAATAGAAGTTAATAGCAGGCAAATACACACGTAAATGTAAATAAAATTTTAGTTTTAGACCAAGAACAACCCAAAACCCAAAAAAATACATTACAAGCCAGTTTTATTAAACTTAATACTCATATCGATATTAAACTTAAGCAGACCCGGCTGTACAACGTGTATATGTTTATTTGGAATTACAACCGATAATTTCAATATAGTATAGATACTTTCCTGAAATATAAAATAAATGGATTGTATTAATTTAATATACTTCAAATATTTATCAAAAAAAGAGGAACACGTGCATCGCTAAGACTTCAATACATTTGTTTTAGATTTTTAAGTAATCTTCTGGTTTACAAACTGCAAATAACAAATCTTGGCTATTTTTACATAAAAAACCAGCTTTGTATTCAATATATTTTAGAACAAATTCGTATTTAAAGTTATAGCTTTAAACATAAAATATGGCTACTTCCCTTCTGATAAGTACTAACAATGCTAATGAATCAATATCTAAGTTATTTTACCCCACTTGTGTATCCTGGAACACTCAAATTCAACAATGGAAGTATTCCCTAAAGCCTACCAAAAGGTTTTTACTTCACCTTCTAACAATAGGCCTTCTTGTGCTGCATTTATGGGCAATTTTGGGGATAGCAGTTTACTGTTATATTTTCAAACTACGTTGGTTTCCCTTGAGCAAATTGTTAATAGTGGCTGCAGTACTTGCTTGCGCACTCTCGTGGATTTTCTTAGAGGACGGCTTTTTAATAATTTTTGGTCGTGAAATGGTTTCCGTTGCAAACTGGGCAACTGTTTGTATAAAAGAATTAAAAATATTTCCATCTCTAAATTACCGCTCTAATATAATCGCTGCTTATTTTCTAGAAATCAAAAAAGCTATGGCATCAAATCCAAATGTTGACAAATATGGGATGGTTGCTGCTTATACAGTCATCTTTGATGTTTTTCTTGCGTTTGCAGTCCCACTTGCAATTGTTATGAGTAACATGGATTTAATATTTATTGTGGGTTTTGTTCTTTCAAAATGTTTTGGATTTAGTGCAATTTGGTTAGGCAGTTGGTATCTTATATTTGTTCGATATATCATCCTATTGTATACTTTTCAAAGCGTGGCAGTAACAATGCCAACGTTCACTGTTGTAATTGAAGCAATTATGCAAGCCTTAGTATGTACTTTGGTATATCTCGAAAATATGGATTTGACATACCCAAACACCAAATTATATAAAACAATATTTATTACGAAATGTTTGCTATTTCAGATGCTAAAATGGTTTTACTGTTTATTTTTAAGTGGTTCCTTTGTCTTGTTGTTAATTACAACTAATTTGTGTTTATATGGACAACATGTTATACCAGCACAGTTGTATATGATCCTACCTCAACTAGCTCTTACATCGTGGTGGTGTATCGTGTTGGTACTTCATTACGGAAATTTTCCGTACAAAACATCTTGTAACATTATTGAAAGATGGAAAACTCAATTGGGGGTAGGGCTAGTGGCAAAGCGGAGGTATATGAGAATGGTGTTAAAGTCCCTGCAACAGATTGCTATTCCGGTTGGAGATATTGGAATTGTTGATCGGGATATTAAGATCAATTACTTTGATTCTCTACTTAATTATTTGGTAAACACTTCGATTATTTTTCAGGACTTGTTGTAGTCTTTCTAAGGTTTTATAGTAGTATTAGTATGTTAAAAATTATGCTAAATAAATGCGTATTGATTGATTAAAAGACTATACATTGATGGTTTAGATCATCAAATGACTACTCAAATTTATTAATGACAATTGTATTTACTGTCATATTTTTTTAAATGTCTCTGGTTTATAGACCTGAAAAAATAAAATGTGGTAAAAGGTTGATTTTCTCGAGGACTTCCTATAATATATTCTGAAATAAATGGTGGTATTGTTATACGTTGTGCTATATAAATTTAATGGCTTAGCCAAAACAAATATTTAATAATTATAAACAAAATTTATCAAATGACTAGATGTCTTTTCGTAACATATTTACTAATAATATAAAATCTTAACAGTGCATTTATGGTGTCAGCTTATTTTGTACATACTATTTAGTTACGCACTGGTTCTTATTTTTGCATGAATGAATAAATCGGAACTAATTTTCATTTCCAAGAGAACCGAGGCCAAATCCGAGAAATATAACGTTTCATCAATTGAAAGCTTTCGTCAAATAGATTAACTTTTCTAAACGGTGGAAGTTCCCAATACTAAAATCAGATAATGCTTTACAGGTTTAAAACTATACAGAGCTGTAAGGTCTTCAGCTGATTTTAGTTTTCTTCAAAGTTTTCAGGAAAATTATACACAATGTGAATTTATATTTGTTCATATTTTCAAGAATATATGCAATACTTGTACATTCATTCTTACAGGTTTACACTGAAAACTCATTTAAACACATTTTCTAAGCATGTTTGGACACTATTTCGTATTCATTTGCTGTAAATTATATTATTTGCTTATGAAGTTTCTTAAAGGTGGTTGTAAACGTTGTACAATACATGGGAATACTACTATAGCTAACTTACACAACAAGCAATGATACATAATATTATTCACTATCCTTCACAATTCAAAATAATTAAAGATTCAGATTTAAGTGGATTTTTAAATACATAGTCCGTTTCATAATTCCGTAGCCAAATATAAATTGCGATATCTAAGCAGTAAGTTGATCAATAGACCC